>JAQFVV010012740.1:591807-846336 GCA_028023455.1 Epiperipatus broadwayi | reverse complement strand
CAAATGCTATGTAATACTTTATTATTATTATGTGTGTACATGAGTTAATATGTGCGTGATCATTATATCAATATTTATTAGTTAAATTAGAGAGTTCTGTTATTAAATCTATAGGAATATTTAAACCATTTAGAAATGTTAATTTAAAATATGCGTGTGTTTTATTAGAATTATAAAATGTTTAAATTTAGTAAATAAATGTTAGTTAATAAATTATCTTTAAAATTAAACTTTATTTGTCGGTCAATTCTTTTTATCAATTCCTTTTATCAAATTCTTTTATCAACTCCTTTTACAATTCTTTTATCAAGTCTTGTAACCACTAATTAAGTATAATCTATTAGTGATTACAAACAACTGAGCTAGTCGTGGATTTAGGCGTTGAGTTAGTGGCCACTGTTCAAAGTGCGTTGTCTATTCTTTTAGTGTTCTTTTAGAATAAGCAGCTGACGCCCGTGGTTATACACAAACAAAAAAGTGCTTTGGACGTGGTGTTCAACTCAACAGCCGAGAAGAAGCTATGTCCTGGAAATGTAATGTTAGTTATATACTTTATAGCTATCGTTTGGGCATACATACTCTCCAAGTATGTTCTTCTCTGCCTAAGAGACCGGTGTTTCGAATGCACATATTCGAACTCGGTTCAATATAAATATTTTTATGATACTATGATAATTCATTTTAAAATGTCTTAAAAATAGAAAAGTTTTTCTAATAACAATATTCTAATCATAATTTTTTTTTTAAAAAAATTATTATTTTCCAAAGCAAATATATATATATTTAAGATTAGAAAATCAATTTGATACGACCCCCCCAATTGATTTTAAAATATATATATATATGCACTATACATGATATTATGATACTTATTGCTATTGTTAATTATGCTCATTTATACAATAGCAGGGTACAACAAAATTAAAATTTAACTTATGTGGTCATTCTTATAGTGACAATATATGACTATGGCATTTTAAATCACTATATTTTTTGTCTAAATGTGACCATGAATATCAGAATTCTACAATACGCATCACAAGTTATGAGAACTATCTATACTGCTTATAAATGAATGTTAAACACCAAGTTCTATAATGCTAATTACATATTAGGTGAAAAGTGATAATAACTAATAGTCATGATAAGTTCTTTATCACAATAGATAATATAAGATTTTTTTTATATAATAAGGAATATTTAAGACATATTCAAAATACCTCAAAAAGTTCTTAACATATTAAAAAAACTTTACATAATAAAATCATAGAATTTACAAACATTAATAGTGCCATCAACAAAAAAAATTTCATCCTATTAGTATAATACATGAATTCTTTATTGCGTGGAGCATAACTAGTTATATGATATTTGAGCTTCAGAAGTCTTAAATTGACATGCAATCCAGGAACTTGTAGTTCTTAAGTCAATAATTCACACAGAAAAAAATATTTTATATAGATACTCAAATGTTTTGATTTTGCTGATACATCAAAATAAATCCAATATAACGAATTATAACAAAAATAATGAAGTTCTATCATTAACCTGTAGATTAGTTGTACTAATATTTTGAATAAAGTTTTTATTGCAATACATTCCTTTAGAGTGTTTTTTATCAGTTTTAAGGGCTTCATTGAAAAAATTGACTTTTTTGCTTTAAGATTGTCTTTAGATAGCTTTCAGTTTTCAAAAAACTTATTTTCCATCCCAAAATGTTGTTGGGGTTTGGTATATATTCAATGCTTAAAACTTCTATCTAAGTATATAAAAAAAATGTGTAAAGATTAAATATCTGTTTGTGAATAATTTGTTTCAAAAATCAGATATTCACAATCATTCCTAACAGTGGAGGTCAACCTATTGGATTCCTCATTTTAAAAAATGACTGTTGAAGCAGAGTAACAAAATCTGTATACTTTATTTTCAAAATGGATATATATATTAAATATATAATTTTAAATTATGTCAAGAATTTTTATCCCATTCTAAATATGTAAAAGAGGTATAACTATCTGCCCATACTTATGATCTGGAGTTTTAATTTAGTCAAATAAAAGAACTTTTTTTTTTGAGATTTCTAAATAGTTGAAAGATTTTTTTTTAGATAGTCAATATTGTGATAAATTTTGGATCTTCCAATATCTTATTTGACAATTTTTTTTTTTGATAATTATAGGAAAGCAAACATTAAAACATTTTCCCTTACAATTACAGGAAAGTAAATATTTCAGCACTATAGATAAATACAAAAATAATAATAATTTAACTTATCTCTGACAATTGTTAGATTTCATTTCTTATTTAATAAAAGTTTAAAAATTTGGGGATAGATAATAACTTGTTTCTGATTCAATACATTTCTTTAAAGCAACTGTATAACTCTTAAAATTTATTAACAGTGACACTATGTTTTTCTGCCAAATATTAATTTGTTCAACTAATCTATTCACATAAAAAATTTACTATTCTGGATTCACATGAAGATCAACAATAGTCACTGATGACATTGCCCTAAAACATTTGTATTACCAGTGCTATTTAACATTTCTATTTCTCCCATTTTGGGAAAAGGCAATTGCCAAGAATATACCATATTGATCAATTATTTAACATAATTGCTCTACTATATATCCACTAAGTCAATTTTAATAAAAGTAAAAAAGGGATAGATTAATCAAAATCCACTAGTTACAGAAAGTGACATTTGCCACTCTCCTCAATAATTTTAACATATTTGTCAATAACTTCTCTTTTGCCAAGTTTAAAATATTGGCATGTCTACATCACTTGTCCAAGAGCTCAAATGACACTTCATCTATTTCCATTTCTATGACAACCTCTTCTATAGTCTTCTCCATCATATTCATCTTACCTTTTTAAAATCTCATTAATCCTCTATTTCTATAAATATGTTCAATACAATTACTTATTTCCATCAACTCTTTTCACAGAGTCAACATTTCTAATTTTCTGTGTAATTTTATCTGCAAAGCTGAAATTGTTTTTATTGACAGTTAAAGCATTGTTTTTAGTATATCTAGGATGGACCAATCAACTGATATCTGGATAATTTCAACAGTTTATTTTTAAAAAAAAACATTTTTAATTTTCATCACAATAAACAAATTCAATAAACTCTTTATTGCTTAAGAGTTCATATAAAAATTTGTAGGAAGTCAGAACAGTGGAAAGTGACAACAATAAACTACTATTCTTGGTCATCTTCATCATCATCAATTATCAATCATAGTGTAGTTCCTGATATCCTAATCATATTTTTTTTACCTCACTTATTTAAAAACAATTATCCTTGACAATTCTCTTACTTTTAAGTAAATATCCAATGCAATTCATCCTTCTATTCATAATTTTAAGCTTCCAATTCATTATTCATTTCTTTTCCAAATCTGCATCTCATGTACTTTGTATTGCTTTATTCTAAAGAATCACAGAATATTCTTCTATTTTAACCAATTTTTCTAATAACTGAAACACTAATTTGATCAGTATAATATACTTTTAATTATTTTTTTTCAAGCACATACAATACTGTGTACCAAAAATTATGTTCACCATCACATCATAATTTAAACAAAGTTTATCTCTCACATATATAATCCAGTTTTAATTTGCAAATATATATAAAAAATTAAGTATTAATAAATACTTTTAACTAAGTGAAGAAAAAACACAAAAGTGAAGAATGTTTAGCCTTCATAATTTATACACAATTTTAAATAGTAATGCAATGAAATGTCTTTTAATCATTCTGTTAATATATTATTATGCCCTGATCATTATAAATACTGATATCTATTGGACATACGATCATTCACAAAGGAATCTCAGTGACTTGAAATATCTTTAATATTGTAGTTCACATACTAAAGCAATTCATTAATACATTTTGTAAAATATGAAATATATTTATACAATAAAATAATAACAGGTCTCTATTTTAATGCCATTTAAAATCTTTTCTATTGGATAAAAATATGATGAAAGATCTTATAATAAAGTCATTAGAAAATAAGCTATTAACAAACTGATTTAGACTAGATGAGCAGGCTAACAGACAAATATGCATAATAAGGAAAATATATTAATCATAGCTCAACCACAAAGAACATTCAACATTAACTTTATTATATGGTAATAATAAGAACATATATTAATATATTACAGTTTCACCATCTCGGACAATTATAATATACAAATATTTATACTAAAACATAGTTAATAATCATTACCTTGAACCAAAGGTCTACAAAAATTATAAAAGATCAATGTGAACTGTATTTGAACCTGAGATCTATTTTCATACCTACAAAGATAGATCTCTCTTGGAGGATACTCAGTGGATTCTCTCAATCTATTTCAAAAGGGCTTTATATACTTGTATTTCTCTAGAGTACTATGACATGTGGAAAATTTTTAAAAAATGTTATCTATCAAAGGAATTTTATAACCACATTTGTACTAAATATCTGTTCTTTTAATCATTTGATTAAGAACATTATCTAATTATGGGGCTAAACCTTTGACTACATGTTTTGATTTAATTGCAGTGTTAACATACCTTAAGATTTATTTTATTTCTATAGATAACAATATAGACAGAAATACATTTGATTTATTTTATCTCTTGAGATGTTTTATACAGAAATACATTTGATTCAAATTATTTCTACAAATAACAATATATACAGGAATGTTTATTATGTTTTCAAATAAATGCATACAATTTTTACAGTATATTAGAAACTGAAACTTATTCTATAATTAATAATTTATATTTTTACCAGACTTAACAATCTTCCCCGCACTCTAGAGTAGGGGTGTCCAACAAGTCGATCGTGATCCACCAGTCGATCGCAAAGCCATTTTTGGTCGATCATGAGGCCAATCTGGGAAGAGCTGTTCGGGTAACGAGTAAAACAAATTTAAGTCAAGATTTTCAAGTTTTTTTGTTTTTGTTCTAAACTTTTTTCCAATTCCAAATAGGTGAAGTCCACTAAGCTGTATCATTATTGACAATAATATTTTTAATCTTGATTTAATGTAGCTAATTTGAATTAGTAAATATTGTTAATAATTACTCATGTTACTTTAATTTCCCCAGACATAAGTTTTTGGCCCGTTAAATAATTGTTATTTTTTACTAGGTAGATATATAAAAATAGTATGTATTTCACACCTCCCTCCACTTAGACTACGCCTACGACAACAAGTTGATTGCTTATGACAACAAGTCGATCGCAACACATTTTAAAAATAAAAAGTAGATCTTATGAACACAAAAGTTGGCCACCCCTGCTCTAGAAAATCACAAAAATGTTTACTCATACCCATAATCTTTAATTATCTCAGGTATTCTTCATTTTCTTGACCTTTTTTGAGGTGCGAATGGGTTCGATTCTTAACTTTTATTTTCTTCAACTTCCTGGAACTACTCTGCCCTTGCTTCTTCTTCATCTTATTCTTTTAATGATTCATTGAGATTATATTCTCATTTACTAGAATTGCCTTAGTTTGTGGTGGTGGTAAACTTTGGTTATCTTGGTCAGTGTTTGATATATCAGGTCTGTTTAATTGCTTCCCAAATTATTTATATGACCACAGATTTCATTACTATTTGATTGTTTTATCACTTTTAGTTATTTTAATAAAATGTTGGAAACTATTCCAGTTCTCCACAGCCTTCTATTTAGATCACATACTCATACTTTTCCTCCAATTTTAAACTTCGTTGTTTCTATTTTATTGTCTACCAATTCATTATTTTTGGATACTAGACCAGTAAGATTATATGTATATGCTTCCACAGTTCTGTAACTTTAGGCCACAACTCAAATTCTTTTCTCAGTTCAAATGTGTCAGCATTTTTAATTAATTTAATAACTACAGGTGATGTGTTTATTGAGTGAAAATGGATATAAATAATTTTGAACCACCTTCCCTGAAGAATAAATTCTAGTTTTACCTGCTTAATAATTTTTCTTTTTATGCCCAATGGTTTGAATCAGTTTCTGCATAGATAGAGGCAGCTTTCTAGTTCATCCGTTTATTCTTATAGGTACCTTTATTAACTCTTGTTTTCCTCTGGGATTTCCATTCACATTCTCACAAATAAGTCTATTTTCACAATGGAGATCACTTCATCACATTTCTTTATAATATTCTGACCAATCCTTTTCTGGTAATAAACTGACCCTTGTTCCACTGACAATTTCCATTTTAATTTTCTTATCAAAAACAAATACATTGAGTTTGATTTGCCCATTATCTTTAACATTTGACTTTTTAACATTAATTTCTTGCTGTGTTATCACCTCCCCTAAATTGACTGGTAATGGATTCATTTTATTTTGACTTTTCCTACAAACTCTAGAGAAATAGCCCATAATTCCATATGTATAACAGCTGTCATTTTTAAATTTAAAACTGTTTTTTAAATATCCCAGTTTTCCCCAACAGTAACAAATTTTAATGTCCATAGTGTTATCATGGTTTGTTTTACTTTTTAATTCTAGGAAAGCCATTTTATTGAAACCTAAAACTCTGTAACATTTTGGAATTCACATACCTGTTCAACAATGATTTCATATGTTAAGTAATTTTCCATAACCCACAGTTAAGTCAATTCTTATTCACTCACCAACTGCTGCCTAGGCTTGCTATTGATATCTCCACACAATAACTAGTCCAGAATCATGTCTTCTATCCCAGTGCAAAATTGCACTCTTAGTAAAAAAGCATAATCCTACATCCAATTCTTGTATGTCTTTATATCCAACCTGGTGTCTATTTCTAAATCACAGATGCATTACATGTCTAGATGTCACTGGCTTAAAATATTTCTTTATAACTTTTTATTAGATCATCATAAAGCACATCTTTTGCAGTTTTTAGGTTACACAGTCAATTAGTCAATTGTAACAATTCTTTGCCTGCTAAGCACATTAATCACAACTTTTAACATATCATTAATTACTTATTAATTATAACATGTAACTTACCACCAAATTATTTACTTCCAATTCATCAATCAAATTATTTGGCAGTACCATAAACATTTCTTCAATGATTAAAGCATTAGATCATAAAGATATAGATCCAGGATATTGTCATATTTTAAAGAATATTCATAAAAATGCAACAGCAACAATTAGATTACATAATGATACTAGGAAAGTCAACATAGAGAAGGGTATAAGACAGGGTTAGTTCATATCTCCAAAACTTTTTACAGCAGTGCTGCAAGAAGTATTTTGTGGATTAAAATGGGAAGCTGAAGGAGTGAAAATAAACTGAGATTATAAGTCATTTAGATTTTGCACATGATGTAGGTGTTTTTGCAAATAATGCTTTAGAGCTGCAGGAAATGTTGCAGGAGTTATCAGATGAAAGTAGGAAAGAAGTACTAAAGATAAATGTTAAAAAGACTAAAGTAATGTTTAATGGATTTTCTCAAAGTATGAAAATAAAGATTGATTATGATGAGTTAGAAGAAGTTAATAGCTACAAATACCTTGGTCAGATTATTAATACAGATAGAAACAGTGGATGAAATTAACCATAGAATTAAACTTGGTTGGAGTGCTTTGGGGAGAAAAATTTGATACTAAAAGGAAATATGTCTATGTGTTTGAAAAGGAAGGTTTTTAATAAATGTGTTTTACCAGTTCTTACTTATGGATCTGAGATTTGGACACTTAATAGAAGAACAATACAGAGACTTCAGACCACCAAAGAAGTATGGAGAAATGCATGTTGGGAGTAACAAGAAGAGATCAAAAACACAATATAAGTGTAAGAGAACAAACAGGTATTACTGACCTCAATGAAAAAATTAAAAGACTGAAGTGGAATTGGGCTAGACATTTCTAGAAGAGATGATAATAGAGGGACAATTGAAATCTTAAACTGGATTCCAAGAGATTGTAAAAGACTCAGAGAGAGACAACATGTAGATGGATGAATGAAATAAGAAAGTATGCAGGGGTGATGTATGAAGAGAAGCTAAATATCAGAGATGGTTTGAACATGGAGAGACCTTCATCCTGCAGTGGATTGATAATGGTTGATGATGGCAGTGATGATGATGACCATTATCAATTTTTGTCCAATGTTAATTATTAATATTCATCTGCTCAATAACAAGGTTTTCAGATTAGGACTAATATTACTATGTCACTCTGCTAAATCATTAATTTTCAACTTCTGTCAAGCCAACATCAATTTATTATAAAAAGCACTCAATGTTTAATGGTTGACTATGCCAATTGCTATATTGTGACCCCCTCTAAGGTATCTGGTCAATTGTGCCAACTGCTAGATTCAGGAGTAGCTACTTATTAATGGTAGGACTACCAAGCTGATTTAAACTGGCAGAACAGGCTATCTGCTGAATATACATAATACGGCTAAATTTATTAATCATAGTTTGCTCACAGAGAACAATTAACATAAACTTTAATATAAGATAATAACAAGAACAGTCATTAATATATTACAGCTCCATTAGTTTGGACAATTATCATATACAAATATTAAGTAATTCATATATACATTAAAACATAATAATTATTATTTTGAATCCAAAGGTCTACAAAAATTATGAAAGGTCGGTGTGACTTGTAGTTGAGCCCTAAATCTATTTTGATATATACAGAGATAGATTTCTCTGGGAACTCTGCAAATCCTCTCAATATATTTTGATAGGGCTTTATATAATCATAATTCTCTAGAATGCTACATCAAGTGGGAGACTAAAAACAAATTGCTATCTGGCAAAGGAATGTTATATCTTCCTTTGTTCTAAATATCAGTTCTCTCAATCATTTAATTAAAAACATTTTCTAATTATAGCACTAAGCCTTTAATTATAAGTTTCGATTTAATTACAATCTTAAAACATCCTAAGATTTATTTTTACAGATAAGAATTTACACAGAAATGCATTTAATTAATTTTATCTCTACAGATAATTTATACAGAAATACATTTGATTCAGATTATTTCTACAGAAAACAATTTATAATGAAATATTTTTGCTATTTATAAATACATATAACTTATCACCATATATTAGAAACTAAAACAATTTATAATTAACAATTTATATTTTTGTAAGACATAACACTATGATTCAAATGTTTTCAGGAACCAGATTAATAAGAAAGCCTATTTTTTCTGCATTAGTTGCCCCATTACTAATCCAAACCTAGCCATCCAATTCTTAGCCAGTAAAAAGGTATCAAGTTATTTTTATCTGAAGGATAATAATTCCACATTAAATTTGCATGATGAAATGCCAGTATATTGATCATAAAAATAAGATTGCAGCTTAAAATGCTGAAGAGTGGCCACATGCTTAATAGGTTTAGCCTAAAACATGATAACTACTGTGACCATATGCTCTTTAACTACAATTCTGTCTTTTAGATAATTTTTTTTCCTAAAATAGTCATTGTCCTTTATTTTGTAAATTGAAATGATGAATTGAATATGTGCATGCAAAACATAGCCTATGCCATTTCATTAGTACTCACTATAGAGTATGACTCCATCACTGATGTGCATATGTACAAGTCCAGTCAAATACAACTGTGGTAGGAATAAGTGGATATCTTGAACTTGCAACATTGTATTGTGTTCAAACAGATAAAGCTTACTTGTTATTACATACAATTTTTTTATTTTGTGGACCACTGTCATGGCATATAAATGAAAATGTATTTTATATTAGAGAATGAATTTTCTTTGATTAAATTAGCAATAACGAAGTGATATCAAATGTAATAAATGTTCGGCAAATTTTAATATTGCAAATAATGTCAGATCAGCAATTAAACATTACAGACATAAAAAACACAAAGAAGCTGAAATAAATCATTAAAATTCCTTATTACTAAAATTTTTGATAACAAAATAAAACAGCACTAAAAGATATATCTTGGTGTTATTGTTCTGTACAACATAATGACTCATTTTAGACAAATGATTGCATTTTAAAAATAATTAAAATTTGTTTTGGTAAAAAGTATTCTTGTACCAAAACAAAAACATAAATAATTATTTGTAATGTTTTTGGACCATATTTTATTTCATCAATTAAAATTTATTTATATAAAACAAATATTACTACTATTTATTTGGAGTGTTCTAATTATGGAAATATAAAATTGGCTTAATTCTAATTAGGTATTTTTTACCCAATCAAAATATCAAAGTAAATGTTTTCGAATTAAAGAATCTAACTATAGAAAATTCTAATACATTAACAGCTTGCATCAAACAATAACTAAACAGATATGAAATTATTAGTAAATTACTTTCTTTGTGTGCTAACATTACCAACTACATCTTTGATGATTCCTAGAGAAAAGGAAAACATACTCTTTTTTTAATGCAAAATTTATGTAGCAATAAGCTGACTGACATTAATTGCGCTGCCCACATATCCAATAACTGTATGTGCACCAGTGTTGATTGCCTCCTGATAGCAAAAATATATTCATGTTTTTATATCTAATACAATTCAAGTGAAAAAATTGAAAGAATTTTGTGATGATGTAAATATTTAACATAAAAAAAATACTAGTTTACAGTAAACACAATGACTAAGTCCTCTGTCAAATTAAGAGAGAATATTAAACCTATTTAAGATATTAAATAGTATTTTTTGCAACTTGTAAAATGTTCCAAAATTCTGAAAAACCTTTTTTATTGATGCATTAACAGAGACATGATTGTTTTTTAATCACAGCCAAACTTCAACATTTCAACAATATATTTTGAAAATTGAATTACAAAAAATCTCAATGTATGAAGCATCTATGTATTTAAAAGAATGGAAGCTAAAGTTAATTGGATGAAAAAATCACATTTATATGAAAAATATTAAAAAATAATTCTAGATTTATACATTGTTGCTAACATATTTAAAAATACTATTCATAAATTTTACCAAACCTATTTGAATGAGTCTAGTATGATAAATCCACCATGGGCAAATATCAAAGAAAACATTTTGTTCACTTCCAGTCACTGGAATTTAAATATAAATGATGAAAAAATATCTGATTAAGTTTTGTGTATAAAAAGTTATATCACCAGTAAAAAAATCAAAGAATGGTAACTAAATGATGAGTCCTAGATGGGTTGAAATTTTTAAATATTTCATAAACACGTTAAACATCATCGAATTTCACTTACATTCCCCTGGATCTATCTATCGCCTTCAGTGAACGAATATTTTTCTTAATGAACAATATGTGGACCAGTGGGAAAAAACAACTAAAATCGAAACACTGAAAATGCATTTATACCAAATATAACTTTGATATAAACTGTACCCAATTTTACGAATTATTGAAACGTAAACATGATTATTCATTTTTGTGAAAAGCATTCGAATTATTTTATGATGATATAAAACGCTTTTAAATATTTTAGTGAAACAAATAAACCGAAAACTGCATTTTTTTTTTTTTTTAATAAAATAATTTCTGATTTATTTTATTTTCTCCAAAAAAAAAAATACAGCCACCGTAATAATGATATACTATACAAATAGACTCATCATTTCTGCTTTTGTTTCCTACAATAATTTTATATCCACTTAAAAAGAAAAAAAAAACCCATAAATAAACTGGAAGGGGGGGAGAATGAGAATTCTAAAGATCTATGAGAAAAGACGGTTACAAGACCATATAAAAAAGCAAGAAGTACGAGACATATGCTTCACTTATGATAAATAATTAATGATGATGACTTCAAAAATAAAATCATTTACTAATTCTATATGGTTTGTATCAAGTTTTATTTCCTTTCTTATTTTAATTAAAAATGTCAAATATTTGCTTTTTTTTTTTTTATGTTCCAGTATTATAAATTAAAATGACATATAAAATTATCTACAATAAAAGAAAAGAATAACATCCGGCTTAAGTTACTCTTTGAAATTTTATACGTATAGTAAAGAAGTTTTTTTAAAAAAATTTTCTTCAGTCAATAATCAAAGAAGATGGCTCAAAAGATTTCTCAATCGAAATCTGCTTTTGAGCCAGCTTTATGGATTATTTAACTTAAAATATGGCTCTACTTAATTGGCTAGATATTGCTAGATTCATTTTAGGATTAAATAAAAGAGGGAGGGGGTGGATCATTAGCAAATTGTGGAGCTCAAGACTAATGGATCGCGGCCCAGTTTTATCACTTCTAATGTTCGAATTTTTTTATGAACTCCAGAAAATAAACTTAAGGATATCAAAATTATTTAATGATAAATTAATCAAAGTAAAATACAACATATTTCTTTAACAAAATAAACAGGATAAAATTTAAATATTATTTTTCAGCAACAACAAACAGGAAAACAGTCGATTTTTATAATTATTTCGAAGATCCGGGAATAAATCCTTTAAAAGCAAATGATATTATTAAAGAAACCATAATGTTTTTTAATAATTTAATTTACTTACAAAAAGATCATTAAGATTTTTTATAAAGGAGAAAGTGAGGTATAGCATGATTTTCTGATACATCAAAATGGATACATATTTTTGTCCAAAATTATTTTTAAAAACAGCTTTTAAATCATAATTTTGTTATTAGAACCTGAGTGATTTTTGAATCATATTAAACCTAAAATAATTTTTGAACATCATGAAACATTTCATTATTGTTGGGGTTTTTTTTTTTTTTGCTATATTAATAAATCCAATATCTGGAAAGTTTAATTTCTAGAATAAATCTCAACAAAGCCCCATTCCAGAATGATGAATATCCAACGTTAGAATATTCAAATTTATAATAATTTAGCCATGAGGTAGGTAAGCAAGCCTATGCAAAAAAAAAATTGTTTGAAATAGAATCAATATTGAAAATTAATGTATAGAAAAAAGTGTCCTATTTCCATGGGTGATGGATAAGGATATGATAGTGTTACTAAAAATCTGATCTCTGAAAATTAAAATAGAAATAATGATAAATACAAATCATGAAGTGGCAAATTTGATAGAAAAGAATTCAGATTTTGTGTCTTTAAAAACAAAATGGTGAAAAAGATTTTTTTTAAAAATGAAGTTCTAATTACTATGCTATTGCTGTTAAAAGAAATGAAAGAACAGTTTGAATAGTAATTTAAAAATATGATGGAGATAAGAACTCCTACATAAAATTTCTGTTTGAGATCAGATCTGTGCCTAACTACATTCCTAAATTACATCTGGTGCTCAAGAAAAAATAAATAAATACATCAGATTATCTAAAGCAAATTCTTATAATGAAAGAATGTATTTGGAGTTTGTGATATTTCTGAGATGAATAGTGTTCCAGAAAGATATAGTGCAAAATTTAAGAAAATATGAAAAGAAATTTTTGATTTTACAGTAACCTTTGATGTGACAGTGATTTTTTTTTTTTTTTTTTTAGAAAAGTTGAATTATTGAGATATTTAATAGATTTTATGATATATAAGAGATGAAATGATAGCAAGGCAATCACAAGTTTCCCAAAAAAGATAGTAATGGTGCAATGAATCTCAAAATTAAAACAAGGTGTGATGGTTATATAAATATAAATGTAGAAATGCTTTCCTTGAAAAAGTTGTCTATTAGATAGTTTTGTGAAGTAAAAATTGTGTTTGAAAAAATATAGCAAATGGATTTTGAAATAATAAAAGATTGCTGAAAAAATTAAAGAAAATGTTATTTTAATGGCAAAAAAAAAAGAAAAATGATAGCATTACTTGCGTCCAAAAGTCCATAAATCTATTTTAAAAGTTAACATGAGATGAGAAATAATGTCAATAGCTCTATTTATAAAAAGACAAAGAAAGAGCCCAGGAAGATAGTTTTTAAAACAAGAGTTTAAGTCTATGTTGCATGCTAATATTATTTTTATTATAAAAAGAGACAAATTCTCCAAAGATATATGCCAAGTAAAATTAATAAGAGATAAAGAAGATAGCTATTTAATTGAATAAAAAATATTGAATAGACAGTATATTTTAAAAATTTAAGAAATAAAATGTAAGATATGATAATAATGATGAAAGATAATAAAAAAAAATTGCTGTGTTGATTAATCAAAAGGAAATTAAATATTATTTAAGTCTGCTATCTTGAATGACAACATATACTTACAGAGCATGTGCTGAATGAATAAAGAAAAGGTTTGTCACTATCCATTTACAAAAATAATGGTGATATAGTCTATGTGATAATTATTAAGAAATAAATTAATAATTCAATAATGAAATTGTGACAAATAGGGAATTAAAATGAGAATTTGGAAACTGTAATAAATGATAAACAATTTGACTTTGTATGTAGTGAAACGATATTATTTAGCCATCATCCCATTTCACCTTCTATGTGCCATAGTTGTATCTTTTTCCCCAGTTCATGTATGTAAGCATCTAATATTTTATTTTAATTGAAATAGCGTATATTTACATGTATGTGTGTGTATTTTTATAGGTGCGCACGTCCAACAGCCATATTAATGTTCATATGCGTATAATGCATACGCATTTATAAATTTAATAAAGTGATATAATTTTAATTAAGTGCATGAACATTGTTATATGTGTGTAAGTACCTACATATATATGCGAAAGAAGACGTAATACAATATATTTAAAAGCATTACAACTCTTAAATTAATTTAAATCTACATTATTCTTAGTTAAAAACTCTTTATTTAAAGGCATTTGTATATAAATTTCAATTCCTATGGTAGTCTCACACAAATATATTGTAAAATGTTTATGGACTTAAACTCTTAAAAAAAAGCTATCTTTTTTTATAAAAATGTATAATTCTTAGAAAACCATCTGCAAGTAATTAATCAAACTTGGAGCCAAAATTTTGATGTCTTTTAAAAATAAAAACTAAGAACAAGGACTGACCTGTTTGACCGATATTGTTTCACCAAGAAATGGCCAAAGTTTTCATTTTTATGCATTTTTAATTACTGAGAAAATTTTGCAAAAAGTTGTAAACAGGTTGCTCGAATTACCAATTCTTCTGATATAAATAACTTTAAATTTTGCTAAGGGGGGTTTACTCATTAATTTTTCTACCATGAGAACTTTTGGATAAAAGCAACCACTGCCACTCCCTTTTTGGGAGAATTGGTCAAGGTTCAAGTCGGAGTTCAAGCCCCACAGCCTGCCCAGAAAGCATCAGAAATGGATCAACCCAGCTGAGAATGATGGTGATCAGCTACAGGAGCCTCAATAATGAAGATGCATAACAATTTGCTCACAGAGCTCTTTAAAAATAACTATTAAATTTATAAATGAATCTCTAAAACTCTTAAGCTAGCTAATATTAATCGTGCACAAACTTTTGAACTGTAAAATGTTTTAATAAATTAAAAGCTGATTTAAACTATAAATTATGATTTAAAATTATGCTAAAAGTCTGATAAGTGATATCTGTAAACTTGCTTATTTAGTAATTTAAAATATAAAACTCTAAATATTTGTTAATAATAACTCATTCAGTTATTATTCTATCTTCTAATCTGCGGTCATGCCTTCATTATTTGTTTTATATATATTTATTTTTATAATTTATGCTATGCCCAGTTCAGAACTGAGATTGATTTTATGAATAAAGTTTGAGGGGAAGAGATGATTAGAGGCTCTCTCCAAATTAAGTACTTTTGCTCTTTAGCACACACACACAAATCTCCGCTCTGAAAACATAAATATTTTCATTAACTTATTATGTTTAGCTTACTATTATTATTGTTATTATAATCAGGTTTGCAAGTAATAAATTAACTAGTTAATAAATGCAAGAATGAATTATGAAGCATATATGTGTTACTTAAGTCCCAGATATGCTTTAATCCTCCATTTTATTTATATTATAAACTATGCAGATTGGCTAATAAAATAGATTACTTTTAAGAATTCCTTTTTAGCATGTTTTAAGAATGCTAATTATGAACTGACATATGGTAGTTTCGTGAAATGAAATTATAGAATTTTGCATACTTTTAAGTTATTAATTAATATTATGTTTAGCATGGTAAATGTGTATTTAGGAAGCACATACGTGCTTATACACCTTGCTGTATGTTTTATAGGAATGGGCTTCTCTTTTAATGGCCACCCCATCTCCTTAGTTTGGACAGCTCTTCTTTAGAATTGGAACACGAGGGTTCAGATTGTTTTTATAAGCTGCTCTAATCACCGAACTATGTGTTTACTTTATTCATAGCGAGTCATATAGTCCACAGGAACTGAGTATTTGGTACTGAATCACCTGAGTAACTACACATTCGAGATGCACACCTCTCATATATATATAATGCCATAGTATCTGAAGTCATACTACAAAGCTCCAGTTCATCCTTCCATAATGTTATGTAATATTTTAACATTGATCTGAATATGTAATCTGATTTGTACGTATATAATCTGCATAGAGAGCTTATTGCACTGACTTAACCATTGTAAGCCTAATAGGTCGGGCTTAGTAAAAATTAAGGCATGATTAAAAACCGTAAATTATTAAAATTGTAAGAAAATCTTAAATTATAGTGCATCAGATGAGATCCTGTTACTTGTTCATCATTGTTTACATCTGCATGTGTCTTTTAATGCACTCATGTTTATTTGATTATATTGATTAATTAAATATAGTAAATTATAATAACTGTGTTGAGTTTGATTCGTAATCCATCCCAAATCTTAGTTAAATCTCTTAATCTTAAATCTTAGTTAAATTTCCTAATATTAGTATTAATATATGCATTATCTAGCCAGCCATAGATGTGTGTGTTTATTTAAAATATATAGTAATTTAGTTAACATTCCCCGAGTCTCTTGCTCCATACTTTGCTACTGAAGGCATGTGAACTAAGGAATTCTGAGTATAGCCTCATATATGTCATTCATAGGGTAGTAAGTCATGAAGTGTTGGTGGAGGAGCTGAAGTGCGATCAGATTCAAGGTCTCAACCCCGCGTCTAGATCAGCCTTGATATAATTTGCCAGGATTCTGGATTTTGTTGCGTGAATACAGTAGAGACATGAGACAATGTATATGGAGGGTAAAAGGAATTGCATCATGTTCATTATGAGTTGGAAAAATAAATGGTTGCATACTCCAATAGGATGTACATATTTATACAAAAAGAAAAGAAAAATAGATATGATTAGTTTAATATGTAAAATGATAGCAGTAAATGTCTGCTGCAAGACTGAAGAAACTGAAAAGTTTAAGATGAATGTTGGATAGCAACAAGGCTCAGCATGTTGTTCAATGATGTTCACATTATCAACATCTGAAGGAATAATATCAAAAACTATAGTATATGGACAATGATGTTGATATATTAATAATATGATCTGTTCTGGGTCCAACAGAGACATTATGTACAGTGAAAGGATTCCAAGAAATGTTCTACAGGATGAGAAGATCCAAATAGTGGGAAAAAAATTTAACGTTTTAAGAGTTGACTATACAAAATGAAAGGAATATTACTATAGATGCCAAATAAACAAATACAATTGGCTTAAAATAGTTGTTGAATGACTACTGGAATTATGAATTCTTTTATAGAATAAGTCAATTAACAAAGTATTAAAAAAAAAAGATTACTAAGAAATAATATTATATGCATTGCATGTATGTTATCATGAATATATGTGTGTGGGGGTGCAGTAATATATTGAGCTATTTCCATTATCTATCATTAAATTAAAATTTTAAACTTTTCCAAATATAAACAATTGTTAGTAATAATACACAAAGACAACATAAGTTATTACATTATACAATGTTTTGAGTGATATTATTTTCTGCTCTTCTTCTGGTGTTACAGGCCTGACCAATGACAATGCTAGCATAGAAGTCAAACTTACACCTTTAGATTCTTGGAATATAGAATTTTAAGGCAATGCTCTAACCAACTGAGTTATTCTATCAAAGGCAACAGTCAGTAGAAATTTCATATCTATAAGGATCGATTCAAATTCTTCTGATTCCTCCACTTTTTTTAAAAAAATATTTTTTTCTAGGAGAAAGGTTAATTAGAGATTTCCAGATATTATATATTGCCATTCGGATTGACTTACAGAATTATTTGCCATTGTTATATGAGTAGCCTCTTTGAATTTTCTTCTTTGTACTTTTTCCTCTTTATTTTCCCAGTCAAACATATGTTCATTAGTTCACACATTTTCTAATCATTAATTTGTTCTTTCAGTTGCTTTTCAACAAAATGACTGGTCTCAGATTTCCTTCCACATTCACTTGACATTTTATAGATGCAGTTTTGTTCTTCAGCAATTTGAAGTTTATGCTTTGTAGATGTTAGAATTCCTCAAATATATATATAAAGAAAAATGGTAAGAAGAAAATTATTGCGATGAATGGTTGAATAAATTCTTGAATCAATTTTGTGAAATCTCCTGATATGAGAAAAAAACTCATTGGCCAAAAGTATGAAAGAATGAACTAAAATTGGATGAGTAATAGATATATGACTATGAGATACAGCTTCTGTAACTACTAAAGACTGAGACCATCTATATGCCAACCATAAAAATTAAGAATCAAAAGTATAATCACTATTAACAAATGATTCATAACTTTAACTATAGTTAAGGTATAATGGTTAGCACATATTCGTATAAAGTCACAATCTGAAGTCAAATCCTACAAGATGAACTTCTGGAATTTTTTTTATATCAAAACAAAGGTTAAAATTTTGACTTTGTTACTAACCAATCCAATATTAGGAGATAACTAGATTAATCTAGGTTAATCAGATGAGTGTTTTGAAGCACTGTCAAATAATGACTATAATGATTCAATTTCATCATTAATGAAAAACTGTTGTACCTCCATGGATGATAAGCTTATGATTTATCTTTTTAAAAAAATGAATGATCACATAGTTAGTTGTTCAGATTATACGATACCTATGTAATGAAGTGATGAATAGAACTATAAATCAGTTCAGAAACTTCAGCTATCAATTTTTTCAATGATACTAAAATTGGGAAAGGCACTTTCATTTTAATGATTTATATATCAAATAATTTGTAAGTGTATTTATTAAGAAGATTTAAAAGAAAGTGATTTATTATTATCATAAAATTGTTATTTACAACTCTTGTAAATATGTATAACCATTCTACTAAAGAAGGAAACAAAAACAGAAAAATAAATAAATAAAAAATTGAAGTAGAATTATTATTCATGTAATTAAAGAAAGAAAATATGGTCACACAAGTCCACAATTTCATTGTCATAGTTAGTGCAGAAAAATTGCTGATGACATGAGAACAATAAGACAATTAGATCCTACACCAATCTAAGTGACTGAAGCCATTAAGATAAAGATAGAAAAATAAAAGATAAGAAAGAGCAAAAAAAAAAGACAGAAGATTGAAATACAGAAACAGCACTTAGCAATTGAGAACCAAAACTTTTATGCTAAAAAAGAATGAGATACTTCTGATAAAGCATTGTTTTTTGATTATTTGCAATTAACTTTACATATGAAGGTCATTCTATTATCCATCATCATTTAATTATACATTCATTTTCTATCTTGCATAAATAATTCACTCAAAAACTTTTTTTAATTTAAGAATAAACCAGGATATGTAAAAAATTGTAAAATGTATGCAAGTAGTTGAATGTAAAATCAAATAAAAGCTGATAGTAGAAAGGCCTTCAAATATAAGTGATAATTAAATAATCAAAAAGCACAAATTAAAAACTTATGAAACTTTATTGTTGAATATTAAGTACATCTTATTTGAGTCATCATATTGAAACCATTACTATAAAGCTTGATATTTTTTAAATAAAAAAAAGTTACAACTTTGAAACATATTTCTTATAACATTTAAAATAATGGACACTTTTAATTAACAATTTTATAATTAATAAAGTTATTTATTTTTAAAAAAGACTTTGTGTTTAATAAGTTAAATTATATTCAATTTTGAAAAAATTAAATCAGTTCTCTGCTAAAAAATGGAAAAAAGTTCCTTTTCCCTTTTTTTTTCTATTTTGCTGTTAATAAATTCTCTTTCTCGTATTATTAAATTGAATTATTTGGATATGAATGGTATGATGTATTTAAAGTATTTGTCTGCAGATTTGAGATTATCATCTTTTACTTGTAATTATATGTTGACAATCTCCAGCATCTTGTTGAATTGTCAAATGTTTTTAAAAATTCAAAATTTATTTGTATCTTTTCAAATACACTTAATTGCTTGTTAGTAATATTATAAAAAGTTTGAATTTTTCCAAAAACATTTAACAACGTAACCAGAAGATGGAAAAGATCTAACATACTACATATTCAGAATATTTTGTGTAACTTCTATATACATTTTAAATAAATGTAATTATAAAAATCATCAATTATTGCCTTAACACATGAATTAAAAGAAACTGGAAAACAAGTCTGTAATCATAAGTCTGAAGTGTGAGAATAATTCCAGTTAAAAAACATAAGATCTTGCACATGAGTGAAGGGAATTGAAATGTTGAATAATAAAAAGTAAGATCATGCCCAAATTATTAATAAAAGCATATATTTGATCTTTGATTTAAAAAAAATTAAAGATCTGCATTAGAAATTAGAAGAGATGTAAATCTGATTAGATAAAAGATAATTAATAAACATTTGTGTATTTATTAAAAGATAACTGTTAATGAGTATAGGCAGAAAAATACAATGCTTTTAAAGTAAATAGATATAATATAAGCTTACCAATATTTTTATTTTTTTTTACGTAAGTATAAAGGACTTAAATGAGTAGATAACTGCTTGTACATTCCTTAATTATTTCTACAAATTATGGCAGATTTAAAGAAAAATTCGAAATACTTAAACAGTAACAGACTAATAACAATGACAAACACAGAAATTTGTTTACATTTGATATAATTTGTTACAGTTATTTTTTGATAATCTTTATATTAATGTTAAAGTGTATCTTTCTTGAATAATATATCTACATTAATCTGGTTAAGTTCATATAAAAAATTCTGTAAAAATTACGATTTAACAATTAATTATAAGAATATTTTATGAATTTTATGAGCATACTTTGGCTATTAGTAATTATTGCAAAAGAAGCATGCTTAAGATAGAAAAAATTAGAATAAGTGGTATTTTTTTTTTCATTCCTTCTAGTTATGTTACTTAGTATAAGTTTGAGTAATCAAATAGATTATAGAGGATAATGCTTAATAAATCCTTATTTAATGCCGTCTTATCCATATCCGCTTAATAAATCCTTATTTAATGCCGTCTTATCCATATCCTTAGCTGAGTTCTTAGCTTATAGCTTTCATGAGAAAAATTTCAGATAAGAACAGTGGCTGGATAGAATTTAATAAACTCTAACATCTAGCATTTATTTGATTACTAGCTTACACTAGGTGGAATCACTGGAGGAAGAGAAAAAATTTGCTATTGGGAAACATTATGTAAGCTGAATCATGATATTTTTATGGTTTTATATTAGAATAAGATTAACATAATGTTGTATTACAATACAATTAAAATACACATCTATGTATAAAAAGACCTTGTGGCAACATAAGACTTGACTTCAAATCTAAATAAACTTTTTTGGAATTTTGATTTCAGGTAGTGGATCGTAGCCAACTCATTTAACCCTTAAATAATGGTTGATAAATGGGTATCTAAATAATCTTTATCAGGATGATATAACAAAGGTCACCACCCAGCAAGTGATGATCCTGGTGAATTTTGTCTTATCTTTTACTGTTTTTCTACAAGGGACTGTTGGAGAGATGTTTGCCAAGGTCTAGCTAAAGGCTATTTTATTTTTTACCTTACCAAACCTATGAGTACTTTTATTTAAAAAATATTTATGAATTTTATTATTTCATATTTAAAGCCTTATTTATAATTTCAAAGATCAAGAGTTCAAAAAACTTTACAATGTCTTCATGTAAATGTATTATATGCTTTTTCATTAATTTGCCATGTTTGTATATGTTCTATCTGTATTTCCCCATTTTTGAAATTTGCTCCAACTGAGATTTTTTTTTTTTAGTTTTAACAAAATAATATGTAAAAAACATATTTTAAATAATGCTTTTATATAAACAGTACTAGCCGACTAAAACTTAGAAAAAAAAAAGCACAATAATCTGACTAAAAAGTAGGAAAAAAACTGAATCTCGGTTAATTTGCCATTCTTGAAAAATATCAGAAATCTTAAGAATCTACACTTGTTATAAAACAATTGGAAATTACAGTAATATTGTGATTTCATAAAAGCATTTGAGATCTTTTTATTTGTTATGATTTATATGAGCCTCAAATGCCTTTTTGAAATGACAATATTCCTTCAATTTTCAATTGTTTTGTAATAAGTGTAGATTCTTAAAATCTCTAATATTTTCCAAGAATAGTAAATTAACTGAGATTAAGTTTTTTTCTAGTTTTTAATCAGATTATTTTATTATTTGTTATTTTTCTACTTTTTAATCAGTTGGTTCTAATTAAATAAAAGCAAGCAAAACTCTCCATACAGTATTGCCACTCAATGCAAGCCAGAGTAATCAATGGATGCCAGAAGAACTTGTGCATAAAATCCCCATCTAGTGCCTACTCATCCAATATTCCCAGACTAGTTTCTGGCTTGTGACTTTTGTCAGTGAGGAGTCTTGGATCTGAAATCACTGCACCTAGATCTTAGGATCTAATGCAACCCTCCAGCAGCCATCTTTTATCTCTACTTAACTACAAAACTATGAGTCTTAAATTGAAAACACAATAATATTTTCAATCCAAGCTCATTAGCTTATATAGTCATATAGGTCTGAACTCAGTTCAGTACCTATACATTTTGGTAGCTTTGGTTCTTTAATAACCATAGCCAACATTATCCTTAATAAGCAGAATTGGTTTTAAGCCAATAAACATCACATGATCCTAAAATCTACGAAGGCCATAAGTCAAAAACTAGTCTGGGGATTTTGGATGAGTAGGCACTAAATGGGGATTTTAAGCACAAGCCTTCTGGCATTTCATTGATAAGTCTGGATTGCACTGAGTGGCAATACTGTATGAGAGTTTTGCCTGTTTTAATAACAGTTATAAGCAAGCATAAGAAATGGCGATCACATGATGTTTATTGGCTTAAAACCAATTATGCCTAATAGTATAGTGATGGCTATGGTTATTAAAGAACCAAAGCCACCAAAATGTATAGGTACTGAACTGAGTTCAGACCTATATGACTATATAAAACTAATGAGCTTGGATTGAAAATATTATTATGTTTTCAATTTAAGTCTCATAGTTTTGTAGTTAAGTAGATAAAAATGGCTGCTAGAACATTGCATTAGATCCAAAGATCTAAGTGCAATGCTGTCAGATTCAAGTCTTCTCATTGACGAAGGCCACAAGCCAGAAACTAGTCTTGGGATACTGGATGAGTAGGCACTAGATGGGGATTTTATGCACAAGACTTCTGGCATCTATTGATTACTCTGGCTTGCATTGAGTGGCAATACTGTATGGATAGTTTTGCCTGTTTTAATAACAGTTATAAGCAAGCATAAGAAATGGTGATCATGTGATGTTTATTGGATTAAATAAAAGTATTATTTTAAAAAAAATGTTTACATTTTTTTTTTAGATATATAAGCACTCTAAATTCATTACAAAAATATGTAATAACAGAATTAGATAAACAATGAGTCAGTGTTTTTTTTTTTTTTTTTAATGATGATTTCACAACAATATAATCTAAAATCTTGATATAAAATTCCAGCAATCAACCATAAAAGTGATATTAAATATTGTTTGAAATGCAAATTGTAATGTTTTAATAAATACAAGTAATAATACTCTGACAGTTACCTGTAATATTAATTTTATAAGTTTCTTTTACATAAATAAAAACCTGACATCATTACACTACAATATTTATTACATTTTGAATTACAAGTTTTAAACTCAATCCACCCACATCTTTGACACCATCCACTTCAGATAAATACAGTAATGATTATTATTAATCATTTACTAAATTAGATTGTCTCTAGCAGAGATATAAACTTTAAACCTCAGTTAAAGATTAATATATCTGATTTTTTTTTTTTAATTAAGCATGCACACACATGGAGTTATTCACATTTCTCTTTAATATCTTTATAAATATATTAATTAACCTCAATACCTTCATACATTCTTTTAAATTCACATAAATAAAGATACAATAAAAGACAAATGACCCCCAATATATATTTCAAGCTTTTATTGTATCTTTATTTATATGAATTTTAAAAAATGTGTAGAAGTATTGAGGTTCTTTAATATATTTATGAAGATATACACACGGGAAAGAGAAATGTGAATAACTCCATGTGTGTGTGTGTGTGTGTGCTTAATTTAAAAAATCAGATATATTAATCTTTAACCAAGGTTTTGAGTTTATATCTGTGCTAAAGGCAATCTCTAGTTTAGTAAATGACTAGTAATAATCATTACTGTATTTTAAAATGGATGGTGTCAAAGGTGTGGGTGAAGTCAATTAGACACTTGGAATTCAAAATGTAATAATTTACTATACATACTCATCACATAAGAGATATAGACATGAGAAATGGTGACCTGGACCAACTATTGAGTGCTGATTCAGCATGGACTGCATCTTGGGCATCATTTGACTTTTATTGTGTCTTTATTTATATGAATTTAAAAGAATATGTAGAAATATTGAGGTTACTTAATATATTTATACTACAATATAAAAATAATTTCAAATTATTTTATTAAACACTGACTAATGACAAGGCAGAATAACAGAGAACTCATCAGCATTAAAAAAAATGATATTGGATTTGCAGAATTTATAGTCATTCAAGTGAGATGCTTAAAAGAAATATGCAATCAAATGCTGAAGAGAAAATACAAGAACATACTACAATGTTAAAAGAAAAGTGTCAAATGAGATAAATGCTGGCAGTAGAAATATGTACGTAGGTTAAGTTCTCTGCACAAAGGGAGGTTCAAAAACTAGGTATTAGGTGGCTACAATTTAATACTAAAAAACTATTTGGTCATCATTAGTGGTCGTCAATGCTTTAATATAATTAACACATACATATGATCAAGTCATTTAATCAACTTTTAAGAGTTTAACACAAATTCTTTCACAGGTTGTACTGAAAAAGTTTTACAGCATTGTCAAAGTTCAAGTGTAGTTATTATTGGGTTACTCTATTTCAGATGAGGCTTTTGAGATATTCATATATCTCATCACTTTCATTTACTAAAATTATTGTAGCTTATCTTGGTATTGATTAGCATGCCTTCAATAAGTAATATTTTATAATAAAAAGTGTTGAATGAATGAACCTTCTAAGTATCAACTATTCCTCTTTGAAAGACATAATAATGAACTTGAAGTTAGCATTATTGTTCTATTTATTTATTTATTTTAACAAACAAAAATGACTATATATGATAAATAATCCAATAAGAAGCAATGACCTAAATGATTTAATGTAGCTCAAGAGCCAGATTTCTGAATCCAAACTCAACCTGTTATTTCTGATGCTAATGACATCATATGACCTCCTAAGCAACTAACCATTGATTGTTTTATATATAGATAGCAATTTTATGACAACAAAATACTGTTTCTTAAGCGGATAATTGTCAAAAACTTTATAACCTTCAAGAAAAAAGAAACTCATTAAATAATATCAATTAATTAATAATAATAATAATAATAATAATTGTTAATAATAATAATAATTGAATGGTTTACTCCTCAGGAATACAAAAAGAATGAATAACAAAAGTGACAAAGTTGGGCATGATTTTTGTATCTTAAGTTACAGGTTGTAAGACTCGACCATTACATCAATCTATATAGAAAACATAATAATGAATTGAGACTATTTAATGAAAGATATACTAAAGCGTGGGATCATTATAAACATTCCCAGAAAAAATATTTTAAACAATCATTCTATAATCATTTAAATCATGCAGTATAAAATGCAAAAAAATTTAATTTGTAGTATCAACTTAAGAAAAAAAAAAAGTTAAATAATATACAACTGATTGTTATCTTCTAAATATCAAAATTCATTATGTGTAATACGCTTTATGTAAAATTATTAGTTTAACTGATTTGTCGGTCTATGAACTGATTTAATTTGAATCAAATGTAAAAAAATTTTCAGCTATCTGAAGTATCTATACAAAATTATTAGTTTAACTGACTTGTCAGTCTATAAACTAATATTTAATTTGAGTCAAATTTTAAAAATGTTTCAACTATGTGAAGATATTCTATACAAACTGAATTTTTTTCAGCTAGTAAAATCATCCAATATTTGGTCAGTAAATGAATATCTACCTATTCTTAACTAGAATAAAATGTTAATCTAGGCTCATAAAATGAATAGTCGATGTGCTGACCATAAAATGAAAATATGATTAGAAAATAATCTACCCTTAAGAAGATGCACAGTCCATAGCTCATATTTAACTGCATAAGATATTGAAATAAATTTGTGCTAAAACAATGACAAATTAAGCAATAAAGAAAACCAGATATATTACTGACTTGGGCACTCTACTACTTTTAAATGTTGTGAGACATACATACATATGTATTTGAACAGAAAAAATAAAAAATCTAGATTATAAAAATCTACTTTTTCTGAAGAATACATCAAATATTTTTCATCCATTCTCACTCTCAATACAATGGTGAGAAAATGAGGGGAGAAATGGGCAGAAGATATGTGCAAAAAATGGCAGAAAAAAAAAGATCAGAGACAAAAGTAAAAAAAAATAGTTAAGAAAATTATGAGAGCAAAGTAATAACTGAGAAGGGTGGGGATAATGGAAACAAAAAAAGGAAGAAAAGAATGAAAAATTGAAGGAAATAAAACTGAAGAAAGGTAATGTTAATAGGGAAAAATGAAGAGGGAGGAAAATTGGAATTTGATGAAAATGAATTAGCACTATACTAAGAGCAGCAACTAAAAATATCTGAATCAATTCTCAATTGAAGTAATATATATATGGTAAATTGTATGGAACCTTTTTTGCACAGACAATCTATCACATAGGAGCTTTAATTGTTATTTGAATTTCTAAACAATCTACCAGTAACTGGCCATATATATATTATTCCCAAAAATAGTCTTTGGTAGATATTAATTAAAATGAACATCAATACTCATAAAAAATGTTTAAAATTTTAAAAACACTAAAAAAGATTTCAATTTGCTTACTAGTTAAAAAGTAGGTCAGTTGAATGATTTTAAGTAATTATATTTGCTGACTTATGTAGAAATTATTTCTTTTCTTTATAAAAATGTAAGCAAGTTTTTTTTTTTTTTAAATTTCCTTCACGAAAGAAAAGGTTAAGCTTACAAACTTTATAAATATTTTTTAAGTAAATCTGTCACGGGTTTGGAAACAAAATTCCTTCTAAATTGCTACAGTTGATTGTATAATAGTCTGTCTACGATATTATGAGAAAAATATTTTAAAAAGAAAATCATTATTAAATACCGACTATAAACAAAATTAATAATTACGAAAAAAAAAATTTTATTTTTTTTTCGATAAAATAATTATCTAGGAAGGATACAAAATGGTAAGCAATAAAAATATAACCGGGACAAACAAAAAAATAAATAAAACAATGAAAATAATTATAATCATTATTATTTTAATAATAAATACACAAGGAAGTTAGAATGCTTCAGATCATACTTCTAAACGGGCGTTCTTATTGGTATTTATGTTGAACAAATCTATCTTTCATATTACTGTTATAATGCTTAACTTAATGTGCTTAAATAACTTTCGAATGATGTAAATCATAGACTTAGCAATAGTTATAGTGAGGAGAGGATGTCTAAAATAAATGAAAACTAGCACAAACAATATATATACATCCTCCTCTCCTTACTACAACTATTACTGCGTCTATGACTGATACCAGTCGAAAACTAGCTAAGCACAATAAGTTAAAGTATTTTTAAAGCTTTGATTCATACTTCTTTTTTTTTTTTTTTGCGTATATTTTGTTCCATTGTTATGATGTTATTTGATTTATTTTTTAATCAGCTTAACAAAAATATTATAAAGGAGTCCTTCAGATTTGACAGTCATATTTGACTATAATCTATATAGATCAGTGCCTGTTAAATTGTAAAACAACACCCATCAAAATTATGTTTTATGATACTCCAACTAAACTTCAAAATAACATGATGTATTCAATCTTGGAAACACAGTCTTTGTCAGAGGGCAGTTAAAAATGAACTATTTAGAAGAAAAAAAACATTTCAATCTCTATTATTCTAATTATCCCATTTAAATATTCAAAGTTTATAAATTCATCTATTTGATGCAATAATAAATCTAAAAGATAAATTTGATGTTAAGGTTTATAAATAAATAAATTTTAAGTTTTAACAACAATATGTTTAAAAGATCATATAACATTGGACGATGTAAGTGACAATTTGAGCAAAAGTTTTGATCAATTAACTGAAAGGGTTTTTTTAATACTTTTTTTGGCTAAGAATCAATCCAGAAATATTCAACACTTGTGGCTAATATCTTACTGTTACACTAAACTACAAAGTGTCACTCATTAATTCTAACAAAAAATATATATATTTTGTAATACCATTTTTTATGAATATATAATCTTAAAACAATACTGCAAGAAGGTTTGTGCATAAAATTCCTATCTAGTACCTACTCGTCCAATATCTCCAGACTAGCTTCTAACTTGTGGCTTTTATCAGTAAGGAGGCTTAGATCTGAGAGTAAAGCCACAAGCTAGAAACTAGACTGGGGATATTTGATGAGTAGGCAGTAGATAGGGATTTTATGAACAAACCTTGTATCTATTGATTCTTAAGGTGTTCACTGGATAGCACTACTGTATGGAGAGTTTGCTACTGTATTAACAGCTTGTGAAAGTATAGCAAAGGGTGATCATGTGATGCTTTAGTGGTTTTATATCAATCCTTCCCATAGAATAATGGTGAATAGGGTTTTCAAAAACCATAAATATATCAAATGTTTAGATATTGAACTGGTTTCAAATCTTTATGATTATACAAATAAATGAACCTGGATTGAAAACATTATTGTTTTCATCTTTGGCTCATAGCTTTATAGTTAACTAAATAGGTAAAGAAGGCTGCTAGAGGATTGCATCAGATCCAAGGCTCCTTACTGATGAAAGCTACAAGCTAGAAACTAGTTTGGCAATATTGGATGAGTAGGCATTTGATAGGTACTTTATGCATAAACCTTGTATCCACTGATTACTAAGATTTGCATTGGCTGACACTACTATATGGAGAGTTTGCTATTGCTTTAATAGCTCATTTAAGCATAGCATATAGTGATTATATAATCTTGCAAGGAATATACTTTTATGACCACTATTCATGTAAGTATGGTTTAATAGGAAGTCCATTTAAGATATATTAAAATTGAATAGTATTATCCATAATTGAATAAAACTATATATTTTTACACAATTATAATTGTTTATTAATAAATAGTAAGACTTTAAAAATATTAAAGAAAGTGTTAGAAAGTTGATTAAATAGGGCTGTTCAATTATAATAATTCATCACTAGTGCTTATTAATATGCATGTGTCCTTTATACACATTCTCTTCAGTTACATTCCATGTTCAATAATCTTTAAAAATAAATGTAACTGCTAGCAAAGTAATTCACATAATTATGATATCATCATCATTATCAACCATTATCAGTCCACTGCAGGATGAAGGTCTCTCTAAGTTCAATCCATCTCTGATCTTTAGCTTCTCTTCTCCACATCACCCTTGCATACTTTCTTATTTCATCCATCCATCTCACATGTGGTCTCTTTCTGTGCCTTTTACAATCTCTTGGAATCCAGTTTAAGATTTCAATTGTCCATCTATTATATCTCTCCTAGCAATATAACTCAACTCCACTTAGTCTTTTAATTTTTTCAATGAAGTCAGTAACACCTTTTTGTTCTCTTACCCATATATTGTGTTTTCAATCTCTTTTTATTACTCCTAACATACGTCTCTCCATACTTCTTTAAGTGGTCTGAAGTCTCTGTATTGCTCATCTATTAAGTGTCCAAGTCTCAGATCCAAAGTAAGAACTGGTAAAACACATTTATTAAAACTTTCTTTTTCAAACACATAGACATATTTCCTTTCAGTATCAAGTTATTTCTACCAAAAGCACTCCAACCAAGTTTAATTCTATGATTAATTTCATCTATTTTGTTTTCATCTGTATTAATAATCTGACCAAGGTATTTATAGCTGTTAACTTCTTCTAACTCATCATAATCAATCTTTATTTTTATATTATGAAAAAATTCATTGAACATTACTTTAGTCTATTTAACATTTATCTTTAGTCCTACTTTCATCCGATAACTTTTGCAACATTTCCTGCAGCTCTAAAGCATTATTTCCAAAAACAACTACATCATCTGCAAAATCTAAATGACTTAAATAAACTCCACTTACTTTCACTCCTTTAGCTTCCCATTTTAATCCACAAAATACTTACTTGCAGCACTGCTGTAAAAAGTTTTGGAGATATGGAGTCACCCTGCCTTACACCCTTCTCAATGTTGACTTTCCTAGTATCATTATGTAATCTAATTATGATATATAAAATACTAATTGCTAATTTTTACAATTATTTAAAAACAACCCATAGTGGCTGATTTAGGATGTATAGAAAATTTTACCTTCTTGCCTATTTCTGTTTATTAGTATGCTTTCATGAGAAAAAGTTTAAATGTTATTCCTTTGGTGATAGTTATGATTTATTTAAGTAACACTTTTTATTTAATCTTGAAAATACATTAAATTTTTTAAAAAAAAATTTTTCATTTTTTTATTGTCTAACTGATATGGCAGACATCCTTCTATTTTGTCTTATAATTTTTTTTTTTTCTTATAAACTAACAAAAAAAAAAGTCGTCATTTGTTATAACAACATGAAAAATTTATTCAAGATAAATAGAAAGGAGGTGGCTTATCTCTAAACCACAGACAAAAAGTTTACAACAGTTTTTAAAAATAGATTTCAAAAAATAAAAAGGTAGAAAACTAAATAGTTAATTCTCATTTACTATTAACTTTTTGATTATATTACAATAGATATAGGCAGTTCTATACTTATGCAAATCTGATTTACATAAATCCAAACTTATATTAATAATTTCCAGTATATACAAAGTTCAAAAAATTCTAAAAATGTGATTTCTAAATCAACATAGGTTTCAATAGTGTTATTTATTTTCTTTTGTTAAAAAAACATATTCATATTTTATTCCAGGACTGATGGAAAACATGCATTTAAAGAGAAAGTCCTACTAAAATTGATTTGTGCATAAAAATCCAAGAATAAGTCACTTATGCAAATAGAGGATTGTCCATAAACAAAATGTATACATAAAATTTATATACAAATTAGCCTAACAAAACTTATTAAAATATGAATAACAATTTTATGATAATGGTAATCAAAGATGGTGGTTGATATGTTAAATTTGATCAGAAAACATGGAAATAATTTAACATTGTATACAAATCACTGGATAACAGCACATTTCATAATCCCTATAAAAATGCACATAAATATATTAGTCACACACTCCATACAGGTTGAATATGTATATATAAGTTGTGTGCTTATGAAACAGTGTTTGTAATGTAATAATTTATTTTTACCTTTTTTTTTTTTTACAAAGCAAACTTTATTAAATATAATCAATTACAATATTAAGAGTGATGAATACAGCATTTTTTTCTTTTTTTAATTTATGTGCATGTCTATATATTTAAATAAACAGAAAAAAATATAATTACATTATACCATTAGTGAAATAAAAGGACTTAATTGAAATATTTTTTTCCTCCCTTTTTCCAAAGATTAATAACATGATTAAGATTAAATATATATATATGATTTAAATGGTTAAATGTATTTTGCAACAAAAAAAAAAAAAAACAAATATTAATAGGAGCCAGAGCCTGGACTCTTGTTTTACTTCTTGATACCTTATTGATAAAAAGAGATTTAAATTTCAGAAATATGAAATAACATCTCAGAAAACAAAGGATAAATAAGATAAACATTATCAATCTTATACTAGGAAACAGTCCTCTTGGAATATTTTCAATAAGAACTGCTAACATGGAAAATTGTTTTTGTATAATAGATACTATAAAATTGGTGATATGTATATAAGGAAGTACACCTAATTCTCTTTTTACACAATTTTTTTTTTTTTTTTGCATGATTTTGAAATAACATGAGTTTAAAAAAAAAGCTCTTTCTACATGAATAGTTTTAAAATAACATTATGGTAAAAAAAACAGTACTTGAGATTAAAATCACTGTGACATACTCATGAACTGCAATTCTGAGATTATGTTAAGTTATTATTAAACTTTTTTTTAATTCTAAATAATTTCATGTAAGTAATATAAAATAATTTATTTTCCTTTTTAGAAGATTGTAAATTTTTAATTTGGTGTTTATTTACAGATGTGTTTCTGAGATGAGTTTGTCACGATTTTGTCACAAAACTAAAAAAAAAAAATTATGACTGTTACTACCATTTAATTTTTAAAAAAGAACTTTCATCTCTTTATTTCCTATTATTTCAAGAACAAAAATCCCTTTTTGCCAAAATTCCTGCAAGGAAATTTGTCTGCAATGTAACAGTATTACATTTTGTTTTGAAAGAGAAGTATATTTTTGGTATTAGTGCTTTGTTAGCATTTTGACTTTAGGTTTATTTTTTTAAAAATCCCTTGTTGGTGTTGATGTTACGTTTAAATTTGATTAATTTGTTTAAATTTAATTTATTAATTTTGCCAAAAATCAATAACTGGTAAATTATACAATGCAAGTTTTGGTGATAACAATGGTACTCCAATCATATGCAAACATGTACATTTATTGTCAGAAAGTGACAGTGAATAAAATCTTGAGTATTTTTCTGTTTTATGGGCAAGCAAGATGTCACCTGTATTTTTGTTAAATGTACAGTTCTCAGGACCTACAATTTCTGTTTTTGAATGTGTTTAACTGTTATATTGAAAAAAAATTATCAAGTTAAATGAAATAAAATTAATAAATTTCGATAAATTACATTAATAATCTTTATTTCAATTTTCTTTCTTACTTATAATGTGGAAGTGACGATACAGTTTTCAGTGGATTGTGTAGCGAAACCAATGAATGCTTCATCATAAATATTATCACTTTTAGTTTTTTTTTATTTTTCAAATGAAATTTATGTTCATATAGCTCATTTTTTATTTATGTGCAATGTGTATGAAGTAAAAATTTGATAGCATCCAAAAAATATAACATTCTAATGAAATTTTTTATACAGTTTACTTAATTATTTACATTGATTTCTTAGGTCCGAAACCAATCTTCTTATTTTCCATATATACAATCTATTTTTTTACATGAATTTCTTTTACACATAACTTTTGGAAACCAATCTGCCATGTAAAAATAGAATTAGGTGTACATCCATCAACAAAATATTGATGTATTTCCTCTTTCCTCAAACATAATGAGACATTCCATCAATGTTTGCAAATGCCATTTTACCACTTATAAAAGCTTTCATTGGTAAATCTTTAAGATTGATATTTATTAAGAAATCCAAGTATTTAGGCTCCAAATGCCAGAACTTGAATTTCTGCATAATTGCTTTATTAAGGAAAGAATAGGAAACTTTCTTAAGTCTGTATTAGTGACAAGTTATGGATCTGCCATGGGGCAAGAATAATTGGATATAAAAATCAATAATACTTAATTTTTTTTTATATTCCAATGGGGTTTTTTTTTTTTGGGGGGGGGGGATATAAAAAAATTACATCATCATGAGATCATTAGCTAATCCTGAATGATGAAAATTATAAAGACAAAATAATAACCAATTCAAAAGAAAAATAAAAAGGATTTTACTTTAACTTAATTTTGCATTACTTATGATATTATTTTAATAAATTAGCAGAAATGACAAAATATTTGATTCTTTCATCAAGTTTCAAAAAATAACTTGAAAAAGCTCAAAGTTGATTTATTTAAATGATATATCAATACTTTTTTCAGAATTTATATATTTAAAAAGAATACACTTATATTCACTCCATATAAGCTTGCAGTCTTTTTTTTTAAAAGCATATAAACTTTGTTTAAAATTTAAATGAATATTTATCTCAAATGGATAGAATTCAGAAAATGACATGGTTCACCAATAGGCATTCTTTCATCAAACCAAAACCTGAAATATACTTTCTGCATTCTACTATATAAATGTAATATAAAACTATTAAAAATATATATACATTTTTATATGGTAAAAAAATCTTTACACAGTAATAATTAAAACAATAACCATTTCTGCCTGCTTTATAAAATGTGTTCAAGTAATAATTTGGACATTACAAGTTTGGTAGAATTATAATAACAATATTATAACATTAATTTTAACAACTTATAAAAAGTTTTCATATTATGTGCAATCAAAGTCATAATTTACAACACGAAATATCTCCTATTTATATAAGCAGTCTGCTAACATAAACTTTTATTTAAAATTGTATAAGTTGTAAAGTTATAAACTTTTATTGCTATAATGCTTCAAAGTGTATTTTCTTTTTAATGATCATAGTTATAAATTGTTTCTAAACAAAAAAACATTTTTGTAATGCTTGTATTATTTGTAATATCTTATTTGAAGGTGCAGTTAAAGTAAAGAATGTCCTGAAAATAAATTTGTAATTAATAAACTTTATTCTGCTGTTTATGAATAAAATATATATATATCCCACACCACCACCATTTTTTAACTGTGATCACTTTAATAAAGAAGATTTTTAGTTGGTAATAAATGAAAGGTTTTATCTCCTTTTTTAATAATATTAAGTTGAATTATTATTATTATTCGTAAAGGTGTGATACACTTTGAACATTTTGCATGCTTTCTGCAAACTTTATGCTATGGCTGATATTTTGAAAGACAAGTTTATGCATTCACAGGCTATAGAAATAGAAAGCAGCTTCTACTGATTAACTTTCTCCTACTACCTTCACTTTTTGTTTAAAATATAGTTCAGCATATCCAATAATTTCTTAATTCTCCAGCCAGCAATTCAAGGTAATCTTTTTTTTTAATCCAGTTGATTTTGAAAAAGTTGGTTTTTCTTTATTGACTTGCCTTATTTAATGATTTATTTCCCTTCCACTTATGTACAAAATGCAATCTTTAAGATTAATTATAACATTGATAAAGAATTAAATAAAACTGTTGGATTAAGATATAAAAATAAAATAGGTCATTTTCTGCTACTAATCTTATTAATGTGTAAATATTTACTGGACTTTCATTAATTTTATTTTCAAATAAATATACATATTATTTATTTATTATGTAATGTTTATTTTTTTAATGAGTGTGTTTTCAAAAACTAAATAAAAATATTACTTGATTAAATTGTCATTCATGTTACTAATGACAGGTTAAAATTTATCTTCATAATTTTGTCTGGATAATGGAAGTTTTGAATTATTACATGTTATCAGTATTTCACTTGCATTAAGAATTCAAGATAATTATTTTATATTAAATATTTATTTTGTAATTCCAAGTATTGTTACTTCTTTTCCTTTCCAAACTTAATCCAGCTACAATATAGTTATTAATATATTAAAAAATAACCACTTCTTTTGTTTCCTTTCTATACTTATTTTTTATTGAACTAAATCCTGGAAATAAATTTATTTAATATGAACAAAATATGGTGCATATAATCTTTTATTTTTACAAATCAAACCAAACTTTGAAAAACTTCATGCACGTAGAAATACTAGGAAATATATTTTGTTCATATTAAATCAATTTATTTATAAGATTTAGATCAGTAAAAAACAAGTTTAGGAAATAATTAAAAGGAGTGTTTTGTTTTTAAATATATTAATAAATATTTCTTAATACATTAATAGCTTTAAGAATTTGTTACACTTCTCATAAAAGTAGTTTCAGATATAAGATTTTTTAATAACTTCATGTTAATTTAAGCGTACTTCAGTGCTTTGTGTAACATTGAATTCACTCAGTGTTATCAGAAGATTATGTTCTTTTGAAAAAGAAATTAAAAATGGAATACACTTCTTAAAATATGCAACTAAGGTCTTTTTACAAAAGTGTAATAAAAGTAAAACAGTAATTTAAAATAGCAACTGCAAAGTAAAAGCTTTCAGTGGAGAAATATTTACTGCCTCAATATTGGATAGTTATCTCAACTGGCTAAGAACTGAAAAAAAAAAAAAGCTAAATACAATTAGAACTTTAAAAAAAAATCCAAGTTATACTTAGGCTGAATTCAAATCTAGATCAAAAGCATGACAAGCAATTGTGCTAACTTTACTGAATATTTATTACACAAAAGATTGATATTTATCAAATTTTGTAATTATATGTTAATTGTTATATTTAAATAATTATAAATTTTAAATAAATGTATATACCAATTAACAATAAATATATTTTAATTTCAATATAAGTTACAACTTTCTTCCTATAAGTCTTTTTATAATTGGTTCAAAGATATACACATATGTGAAATGTTTTCATACAAACTCCAATTTTTTTCAACATAGCAAGCTATAATCAATTCAGTTGGTCATCTAATATTGGTACGAAAGAGCTCAATAACCAGTAGGTTAAATTGAGAAATGTTCACTTCTTGGGAAAGATTTTTTGTTTTGCAATGGTGGAGGGGACTAATTTTTGTCTCATTTAGATTTTTTTCTCATCCTTGTTCTTGGTTATATCAAGGATACAATATTCCTTGGCTATCCTCTCCTGATTCTAAATTTTTAATAGTTATATTATTTTATTTACACAATTACATATTATTATGCTTATACATATTAATATAGTAATTAATTCATATGTTTCTATACAGAGCAACTTTTTTTCAGATTACAAGCAGGCTTATGGATTTTTTTCATGAAGCTAGTCCAAGGCAATCTTGCTAGCAATCTAATTATTAATCAATAAAAGGGTATCTAGTTAATCACCTAGTAGTTAGAAAATTTAATAAATAATGTTTTCACCACTGTTATATTTTTTTTTTTTTTTTTTGAGAACTTACAGAGAGGCCTTTACTGTACTGTACTCTATATAAAAGTTTGATTTTTTTATTATTATTAATATTGTCTTTAGAAAATTAAATAAGCAAAATAACAATAATTAACATTTTACAGTACTAAGGAATTTGAGTTCTATATGAAATTATTTCAATTTAATCAATTATGCATATAACAATAAATACAATTCAACAAAGTGAAAAGATAGAATATTTCAATATAACCATATAATTACTTCAACTATACAAATTATATGTAAAGCTGATGTTATGTCAAATTTATTTTACAGGGATAAAACATGAACTCCCTACCATCATAATATAAGGCCATTGGAAAACTTTCTTTCAAGAATGCTCCATAAGATTCTTAAAAAAATGATGGCATTATCAAAAGACCAATTAGTATATTTTTTATGAAGTATTATATCTTTATCTTTCCTATTGCATTGACAAATCCATATAATATTAATATCATCTATGTTCTTTATTATTTTTACAATGCTTTTTTTATAACCTAATATGACAGTTGCAATTGCTCCAGCATTGTAAAAGTAATAAAGAACTTAAATGATATTAAAGAAGATTTGGAGATATAAGTAGAAGTTCTGAAAAAGATTACTGGGGCAATCGAAACTGTCATTAGTTTGTAAAGAAAGCATTGTAAAAATAATAAAGAACATAGATTATATTAATATTATATTGGTATATTCTTGGGGTAGCTAAATGTTATATGAGATCTTATTATTGTAAAACCACATCTTTAATGATTGGGATTTGTGAAATAAATGAATAATTTAATGTAGGTAATAAAAAGTATTTTATAGTGAATTATATAGTTTACATGTTTATAGCATGAAGATTTTCCCAAAATGCAATATTAATTTGTTTCATTTGAAAAATATGGCTAAGGATAGACTAAATTGGAAAGCTACCATTAAACAATTTTTTCAGAAGAAAAATAAGTGCTGCAGAAAACTGCATTGAAAGATGTCAAACAGACTTTGAATCCAACAAGTAAAATATTTGAATGTATTTATATTTCACAGATTGTTTTGTATGCAAAATTTACTAGTATTTTTTTTTCTTTCTATCTTTGTTGTTCTTTTTCTGGAATTAGGATAACCAGACTCATTATGAATGAATGCATGCATGAATTTATGATACTAGTAAAGAATAGCCAGCATTTTTATTTCTACAAATTAGCTATAGTAATTCTATTTCAAAATCCCTATTTCAAAATCCCTGAATTGTTTAGAAATAATCTATTCTCATTATCCTATATTTAAAACTTTTTATTGTTAATATTTTTTTTTTCACTAATGAGTCTGGTCTAATTTTAGAATATTCCAAAATAACAGCTCAGTCTTTAATGAATAAGAGTTATTACATAATAAAAAATAAGTGAAAAAAATACATGAGTCTAATTAAAATAGATTTATGTCAATCAGATTTTTTTTAAAAAAAAAGACTTCATATAGGTTAAAGTATTTTTTAAATAAAAAGTTTTAAAAAGTTTAAAGGGATGAAAACAAATTGGTAGTATTTTAATTTTAAAAGAATATTTTCAGGTAATTGATACATGTGTATTCACTTTAGTTGAAAATGTTAAACTCATTTGCACATTTATCAAGGGCATCAATGATACAAATATATTATTTTCATAACCTGCATTCAAATTTATGCCAGCCAAATCTGAAAAAATTTCAAGATCCAAATAGATGATTTCTTTTTTTTAATCAAATAACAAGTTCATAGCCAAACCAAATAGCCATACAATTATTGGCAGTAAATAAGTATTTAGATATGCTTGGTTGAAATAAGCATAAGGGAAGAAAGCTTAGTGATGCCATCTTTTTTTTTTGCTCCTCTTGGGGAGGGGGGAGGGCTGTTGGAGAGTCCTTTGCTCTTCAGTGGCCATTTAAAGGTTGTTTTGCATTTTATGCTATATATATTAATCCAAATATCACAAAATAAAAAATGGCATAATAAAAGGTTAAAACAATTTTTTTATTATTAAAAAAAGCCTCAATTTCAAGACTTTTTAATATTCTTAATGAATGAGGAAATGCAATCACATGATAAATGTGAAAGCAAAAAATTCTTTTGCTAATCAAATATTTCCAGGCTGATAAGTTTAAATGATAATAATAATAATATTCAATTAATACACTTATCAAATAAACTTTTACATTTTAATGAAAGATACAGTGTATCTTTCATTTCCCAAAGGTCATGAAAAATAGATTCAATTTGCCCACATTGCCAATTATTCATAGATATTCATTGCAACTTGACTATGAATCATTACTAACAAAAAAAAAGAAGAGATTACCAGGACAATATAGAAAAGTTTCACCTCAATGCATCAGCGTATTATTAATTAACAATATTTTCTGAAAATAATTTTTGAGAAAGCATAATTTTCCAATACTTTGAATTGTTCTATACAAGTTAAAGTTATAAAATGTTTTAATCTGGAATGTTTACATGAAATACAAACAATGACCAAAAATTATTTCTGATATCCCAATTAAACTTCATAATTTCTAATTACATGAAATTCTCTGAACTAACTTGAATAAAATCAATTTATAAGGCATTAATAATGGATTTTAGATAATTTTCTTTGTGTCATTTTGATAAGGAAGATCTTATGAGAGATCTTGCAAGTCGCATTAATATGACCAATGACATTTAGGAAGATAACAGAAGTATGACTATTATTATCAGAAGCCATCATTGCAGTCAAATCCTGATAATTATATTACTCCAAAATTAACATTCTAAAATAAATTAGTTTAAAAGAATCACCTCAATGATGAACGAATGTTATCATTTGGTCATAGTACTTTACTGCTTGAACTTCAGATAAAGAACTAACATATATAGGAAGACAATTACATTTCAAAAGTTTCGTGTTTGACAAACTGATTAAAATGAAACTTTTTTACTTCAACTAATAAATGCTTTTAAGATAAATAAAATATTTTAAGTATTTTCCCAATATTATATGGAACAAAGTTGGTTAAAAATTAATAATAATGTTACGTATTATTATACTCAAGTTCTGATTTAAGCATGGTCTGTAAGAGTTGGTGTATATAGAATGTATGCTCTAACCTTAAGTGATTCACTTAAGTTTTTTTAACTCTTACTGGCGGGAGAGTGTGCATAGATTTATAATATTTAAGAAATGGTGCATTATCGGAGATTGACTTCTGTTTGAATAATTTAATAATGTTACATATAACATAATCCTAATAATAAAAATGAATGTGCTTTGTATTCTTTTAGCAATAAGAAATATTCATTACAATATACTATTAATAATATCATTAAACAACATATTTCAATCACATAAAAATATTAATTAAAAGACTATTAAATTTTTCCTGTAAGATATAGAGCAGGGCCTTTCAGAGAAAATGTGAGGCTCAGGGCAACTAATATTTTAAAGGCCTTTCAAAATTTAAAATAAAAAGAGAGACAGAAGAAACAAGAGTTTTTACTTACAGGGCCGAAAATAGGACTCCAGGAGTAATTAGTTACGAGTTATAGAAACGAGCAAGCAGATCAGATCCAGATAGCACTTGGATAGGGTAGATTCATTCTAACACTGTTAGTATCATAAAACATTGTTAGCATAGAACTGACTTCCAGGGGGCTGAGACTATTAGTTCTGCCAGTTACCGAGCACTGCAGTCGCATTCATTGCAGAGTTGTTAAATCGGCACCTCATCCTTAAACTGGCTTATATTTTCAACTCGTGGTACACCTGCTTGGAAAAGTTTTTCTCGAATATTTTTTTGGGGAATTTAACTGTAAAATTAAGGTCATTCTATGAGCCATGACATCGCTTTGCCTTCTCCTATATTTTTGTTTAACATATTGAGTTGCCGAGTTGAGGTCCCTAATATTGCCAAGATCTGGGGCAACTGCCCCTCCCCCATAATTGTCCCTGTATAGGAGTCTAATGATTAAACAAAAAGGAATAAGCTATATGGTGAATTGCAATTGATTATCCATACATCATAAGACAATATCTTTTATGATATAATTTTAAGTATTAGAATGCCAAAAATTAGATAAAAAATAGATAAATAATGACAAATCAGTACTAATGATGATCAAATACTATTAATAATAATAATCTATTGCTAAAAAAAAGTTTTTTCTTGAAATTTTAGATGTGCGAAGATATGCAAAAACCACAACTGACATATAATCTGAGCTCTCAAGAGCACAATTCCAAAGTATCTCTATGATATTAGCCTTGAGAAATTTGTAGCTTACTTGTCTGAAAAGTTGATGAATTTTTAGAATAATCACGCCACAAACAATATCACTTTGTTTTTAACAGTAAAGTTGTGTTTCTCTTACAATTATACATTATAAATAATTTATTAATCAGCTGCTACAAAATAATTTTGTTATTTTATTAGCAAGTAATATAGCATCACTAAAATTATTTTCAGCATTCTAATATTTATTTTTGTAAGAGTTGCTATACATCAAATTTTAAAAAGTAAAAATTAAGCTTCAATGATGTTCAATTATTTAGAAACATTTTACAATTAATAAACTTTTAGTGGAAAAAAAAAAGTGAGATTAAACGCTGAACAAATTTGTGACATATAAATATGTATTAATTAAACTATGATTTAGTTTGCGACCCCTTAAAATAAATGCCATATTATGTGCAGTGAAATCTGATGCTATTACATTTAAATATAAAATATAGTTAAAACTCTTACTTAATTAAATAATCACTGATATGATAATAAAGTTTTGCTTTTTAAAAAAATTCTAGCATGAAGTAAATATTTGACAATGACATAAGTATGCGTGTGTGTCAAGAGTTTGATGATAGCTAACTAGTCTACATTCTTAGCAATGTAGTCATTCTTCATGACGTCGTCACACATAACTTTTATAATAAAACTCACAGTATATTAAAACTAAAATATTACATTGTTTCCTATTATTGAGATAATATAGTTGCCTCAATTAACTTAATAGAAATGTGTATTTTTTTTTTTTTAGTTATACTTAAAATTTCCATTCCGTTATCTATTCTTCATATACATTAATAATGCCATTTAAAAAAGGATAAATAATATGAATATATGTAAGAAACATTTGCACATGCATGAATATATATATTGTTGACTGTGCTCTACTGTAAATCTTATTAATGTAATAATCCTAGAAAATAATCATTTTGCTTATAATGACAGTTCGAGTTCAGTGAATCTGCTTTCGGCTTTTAAAAAAAAAAAATGAGAAAAAGACAAAATGTTCATTTCATATGAGCAGTAAAATATATTCTGACTGATGTTTTAACAGGAATACTTCTTTCTTTTAATAAAGGTGACCTATTTTGGAATTAATTAATTCAGCCAAAATATTTTACATTTAACTTAATATAATGTCTCTAATTTAAGTGAAGATAGCGAACATTTTAAAATGGAAGCAAATAAATCACAGTAATTAATATTTGTTTTATTATGATGGGTTACTGTTTCTAACCGTAATGCAATATTTAAATTCATCAATAAACACACCTAAATAATTTAGCAATATTTTTTTATTTGCTTAGAGTTCATATTAAAATATCAAAATAATCACAATTACTATAAAAAAGAATGAACATTCTATTATTATTATTATTTAATGATGACGGTCTAATATTCCATCTTACAATGTTTGGCTAGTTTTAAAACAGAGCAGCTTCCTGATAAAAATTGAGTATAAAATATTTCTTACCTCGATTCTCCATATCTGCAAACCGGGTTGCTGACCAGCATTTTCAAAAGCAGGATCTAAAACAACCATATTTCTGCTAAATAATTAAAACTAAAATCAAATACAGTAATCAAAAAAAGTTTTCGTGTGGCCGACTGGATTATGACAAGAATTCTGAAAAGAGGGTGGAGTGAAGTTGCAAAGAGAAAAGTAATATACTTTTAAGAGAAGCGCCACCATGTGAGGAAAAATATTTTCTTCATTATTTAAAAAAAAAAAAAAAAACATGTATAAAAGAGTTATTGGCTTTTTCAGTATCCGTAAATTTCCTCTGATTACCAAGTTTTTACGAAATATAATAACCACGAGTTTTAAAATAACCAAAATAAGACATAAGAAATGATTTGAATGTATTTTTATTAAAGTATTAACTTGATGGCATTATTTAACTCTTTTTTTTTTCTAATTAAAATATACGTGTCTAAAATGAATAAATATACAAATAATTCTGAACTTAAATCAATTTCCAAAAATTATATTATTACATGATTTTAAAATATCATCGTTATCATTATCCGCAACAACTCATAAATGAGTATGGCTATTTCAACTCCAATAGATGAAAATAAAATATATGTAAAAAAATAATTTTACGATAATTATACAAAATTATTACATTTTGATTTACAGTCTGATACTTATAAATCAAAATGTAACAATTTACTATTGATAAATACTGTCATATAATAAAAATATATACGAGAGATGGTAACCTAGTCCAACTGATGAGTGCTGATTCCGCTTGAAATGCATCTTAGGAGTCATTTGTCTTTCATTGTATCTTTATGCATATGATTTAAAAAGAATGTGTGGAGGTTATTTAATACATTTATAAAAGCAGCAAAAAAAAGCGATTATACAAGTCAAACTGTAAAATACATATGCATCTATATATAAAACATGCTGATCCATTTTTTTGTTTATTTGATTTTAAAATGTATGTTGACTGTATAATATTGTTTCTTCTTTTTTTTTCTTTTTTTTTTAAAAAAAAAAAACATCAGTTATCGCCAAAAAGTAGATTGTTGCTGAACATTTTTTTCTAAGCTTCTCTGTATTACACTTCCATCTTTAAATTGCCCTGTGTGGTTTAGTACAATAGTAGAATAGCAGGAGCTGAACTTAAAAGTTTTTTACTTATTCTCAATTTTGTCACTACCAGTACTTAAACTTTTTATAAATTCCTAGGTAATTGAGCCATTTAATTATTTTTAAGGCCCTTAATGATTGGATGCAGTTGTAAAGAGTAGATTCTGGAACTTAAAAGTCTATGAACTATACCCAGTTTTGTCACTTCTGGTACTCCATTCAAACTTCTTAAAAACTACAAGCAATAAACCCATTCAATTATACTATTTGTCTTTAAATTCATAGGTCATAATTTAAAGTCTTTATATTTATAAAAATATTTCTTCATGATCTATATAAACAGGCAAAACTCTCTATACGTATTGCCACTCAGTGCAAGCCAGAGTAATCAATGGATGCCAGAAGGCTAGTTTCTGACTTGTCACCTTCATTAGTGAGGAGCCTTGGGTCTGAGAGCATTGCACCTAGATCTTAGGATCTACTGCAACCCTCCAGCAGCCACCTTTTATTTCTACTTAACTAAAAAACTATGAAACTTAAATTGAAAACACTGTAACATTTTCAATCCAAACTCATGAGCTTATATAGTCATATAGATCTGAACTCAGTTCAGTACCAATATATTTTTGTGTATTTGATTTTTGAATAACCATAGCCACCAGCCAATAAACATCACATGATCACTATTTTTTATGCTTGCTCTTATCTGTTATTAAACAGGCAAAACTCTCTATATGTACTGCTACTCAGTGCAAGCCAGAAAAATCAATGGATGCCAGAAGGCTTGTAGTACTGAACTGAGTTCAGATCTATATAAGTATATGAGATGATGAACTTGCATTGAAAATGTTATAGTCAAATTGTCTCATAGTTTTGTAGTTAAGCAGAGATAAAAGGTGGCTCCTGGAGGGTTTCATTAGATCCTAAGATCTAGGTGCAATGCTCTCAGATCCAAGATTCCTTACTGATGAAGGCCACAAGCCAGAAACTAGTCTGGGGATATTGGATGAGTAGGCACTAGATATAGATTTTATGCACAAGCCTTCTGGCATCCATTGATTACTCTGGCTTGCACTGAGTGGCAATATGCATAGAGAGTTTTGCCTGTTTTAATAACAGTTAAAAGCAAGTTTTTATTGGCTTAAAACCAATCCTGCCTAATAGAATAGTAGTGGCTATATTTATTAAAGCACCAAAGACTCCAAAATATATAGGTACTAAACTGAGTTCAGACCTATATGACTATATAAGCTGATAAACTTGGATTGAAAATGTTATAATGTTTTCAATTTAAGTCTCATAGGTTTGTAGTTAAATAGAGATAAAAGATGGCTGCTGGAGGGTTGCATTACATCCTAAGATCTAGGTGCAGTGCTCTTAGATTCATGGCTCCTCACTGACGGAAGCTACAAGCCAGAAACTAATCTGGGGATATTGGATGAGTAGGTACTAGATGGGGATTTTATGTACAAGCCTTCTGGCATCCATTGATTACTCTGGCTTGTACTGAGTGGCAATACATATAGAGAGTTTTGCCTGTTTTAATAACAGTTAAGAGCAAGCATAAGAAATAGTGAGCATGTGATGATCTACATAAGACAATAGGAATTGAGATAAATGAGGATATCCTTTTATCTCTAAGTATACTTTGTCAGAAAGATTTATTGGCTACTAGAGCTAGTAGTTTAAATTGAGACTATCAATTTCAATCAGTGGTTACCTAGCAATATCATTGTTAAAACATATTTTTTACATGGATAATTTCCCATATTCATTTATTTATATCTTAATTAATTTATAAAAATATTTAATTCAACATAAATATAATACCATTAAGCTTCCTATAATTTAGAAATCTTTATTATAAAGACAAACTTAGATAATTTCCCACATTTACCATAATTTATATTCTTAAAATTGATTAAAATTATGATTTACTTAAATAATATTTTTATTAATCTTGAATGTAAATCCTTAAAAAAAAGCTAAAATGAATTACATTTATCTAAAAAAGAGAAGAATATCATTCAAAACTTAGTATTATATATTAGTCTGTGTGTAATTGCTAACAATTAAATATATTTGGAAAAAATATAAATAAAGTTTGAATTTTTTTGAAAACTTTTATCTCAAGCTATGTAATCACAAATGCAATAAATTAAAGCAGAAACTGTTCAATGTAAAGCAAAAAATAAAATAACTTTTAATCAATAAAATATAATATATTTAAACAGCATTAAACTGTTGCACATGCGCTTTGGATTTTAACTATAAAAATGAATACTAACATTTCAACCACATCTTTTCCAAAGACTTTATCATGTGGTTGAAGTGTTAGTATTCATTCATTTTATAGTTAAAATCCAAAGCGCATGTGCAACAGTTTAATGCTGTTTAAATATATTACAGTTTATAAACATCGACAAATAATGGACTCAATTAAATATAGAAAAAGATTTCTTCAACAACTTCTCACAATAGAGCAGTCAAAAAGACATCATTCATTAAACTTGACAATTTCTAGAAAGCATATCTACTTATTCTCTTCACCATTTACCAGTCAATATGGGTGTTTTGAACAGAAACTTGTTAATTTACATCAAAACATATATATTTAGGGTTCATCCATTCTAAACCCATGGTTTAGATCATTTAAAATAATTATTTAAACAGCAAAAAAGTATATAAAGGTACAAATACATATACAATTAATTGCTGTATATACTATACAATTAGATTTTAAGAAAAAATCAAATCCTTTAAATAGCATAAAATTAAAATGTAAACAAATTTACACATCCTAATAAAAATACACAGATTATAAAAAATTTAGAATTTTTTGCTTTTTTGAAAGATAATAACATGTCTTCTAATAATATATATGTAATACAGTCCTTGCACATATTTGGTGACCATACTTCACTGGAAATAAACTTTTTCACAGAAAAAGCATTTGTACTAATAGATTCAGAAAAAAATTCTTCAACAAATTGTCTTATCTTTTTACAAATGGATCATTTCATTGACCTATCACTTGTCATTGGATTTTCATAATGTTATAATATAAACTGTTCAATCTGGAAATCACTTTCATTACCTGTGCTTTTTTTAATTCGTTTTTTTTTTTTAAAAAAAAAAAAAAAACATTGAAGATTCTTAATCTAACCATATTGTATTTAGAACTTAAATAGCTTACTGCTTAAAAGTAGTAAATGATAATTTTTCTTCCATTCAATACTTATCAATTTTTCGATATTATTTTTCTGGCTCATGATCAAAATTACTATTCATATGCATATAAAAATAATTTTAAAACAATAAAGATGAAAAAATTACAAAAGAAAAACTAAATGTATATAATCTCAAAAAATATAATAAAGATGTTTCCATTTACTCAAAGCTAAAACAATCTGAAAAGTTTTATGTGTTAATGAGTAGTATTCCTTGGAACATTTGCTGTTCATTCAATGGCAGTGACCAATATAGCAATTTTCTATTTATTATTTACATTTTTACCATTGTTATCACAATATTACTTCAAATGTATGTTTTTTTTTTATATTAACATTAAAAAGATTTAAAATTCGGCTTTTATGTTCATAACTAAGATTATTTACAATACGTGTACCCTAGCAAAATACTAATACACGATATTTCATCACTATAAAAAAAAAGATAAGAAAACCAAATTAATAACTATGCTTTAGGTTTCAAAGATGTCTATTATTCTAGTATTTATCATATATATTTGTAATTGTTGTATAAATCATAATTAAATGGGGGAGGGGTGTATATATCGTAATGTTTGTTCATTCTATAAGCTTTTGTTATACTAGGTGTCATTGCACTTGATTATAACCTGGATTTTTTTTTTGGTGAATTACCTAGCCTGGTTTCAAAATTCAAGTCATAGACATAACAGATCAATTTCTATTGTTCATCAAACAGCCCTTTTTATCATCATCATATTGAAACCTTATCAGTCCACTTCTGTTCTTTGAGCTCTTTTCAAATTCAATCATAGCTTCTCTATATTATTTGAGTAAGTTTTTTTATTTGTTCATCTCAAATCCATTTGAAGAATTTAGTTATCCATCTATTTCCATATGACTTAGCTAAATGTTCAGCCTAATTTCTTTTCAGTTCCTTAATTCTTCCAGTGATATCAATAGTATTTGTTTGTTTTCTCATTATGATTATAGTTTTCAGTTCTCCCTGATTATACCAACATTCATCTCTCCATATTCCAGCATATAGTCTAGCATCTCTATGGAATTCCAAGTCTCATATTTATAAATATAAGCACATTCCTTTTCAAGGACATATGCATATTTCCATTTAATATTGTCACTTCTACTAACAACATTTTAACTAAATTTAATTTTGTGATTTTTATCTATTATGTTTTCATATGTATTAGTAATATAATCAAGATATTCATAGCTGTTAATTTCTCCTGCTTTATTGCTATAAATCATTATTTTTTTCTTTTTCTTTTTTTAAAGTCTTTTAACTTTTTTTAGCATTTATTTTTAATTTTTTTTATTTTATTTCATCTCATAACATTTGTAATGCTTTCTAGTTCTCTTTGAATCATTAACAGGAAAAATGAACACATCACCAACAAAATCTAAATAACTTAGGTAATCACCACTTATTTTTATTCTCTTAGCTTTTTAGTGTAATCTATAAAATATCTAGTAAAACTGATATAAGAAATTTTGGAGAGATGAAATAACTCTACTACACCTTATTAATAATAGTATTCTTAAAAATATTATATGGTCCAATCATATTTTGATAAATATTCTATACAATTTAATAATATCTTGAATCTATATATTGATCTTTCAAAGCTTTAATCATCACCAAAGAAATACTTATAGAATTAAATATCTTTTCATAATCTACAAATTGCCAACTCAAATTATATAAAAAAAAAAAAAAATTCATTAACCTTTCCATAATTTCTTTTAAAAATTGAATGCAATCTACTGAGCTATAATCACTTTTAAATCTATATTTCTTTTATCGAATTGAGTTCAAATGTATTTGCAGATAAGTTGTATTAATAATTATCATTTAATACTATGTTCAAGCATACAACTCTCCTAAAATCTTAATGATGTTTATCATTTTTATTAATAAATATATTAATAAAATAAGTAATTAATTATTAGACTAAAGATTATTATGTCATTGTTAATTAAAATATAGACTCTTAATTTAATTGAGAATTAATATATTTTTTATATAAACTCTAAATGTAAGATATTATTCTAACGCCACTTCTGTTTCAAACATGTGAACTATATTAAATATAAATATCTGAAAGCATCTGTTTAACAGCATCGTACTTTAAAGAAATGAACACAGAGATTAGAAAAAAATATCCCTCAAGGTATATTTTTGCTGAACTAGCATTTTTAATTAACCCAGGCCAATATATTATCTCAAATGTGTGTGTGTGTTGACTTTTTCTGGCGTTGTTATTCAGTTATTTAAAATGAGATAATGTTAAAAGTTTTCATACATATGTTTAATATTAGCTTGTGAGAAAAAGTGACTGTCTACATATGTGTGTATTTTATAAAATCTTTAAAGTTGAAGTCTATATCTAGGTTAATAGTAATCTCTTAAACTAATAAATGAGTTTTACATTACTGTATTTATATACAAAGATGGTAATCATCAAGAAATTTAACTGAAATATTAAATTTGCAGATTAAATCAGGATAAAATACAATGACATTAAATAGATGTAGGAAGTAATAGTCTGGGTCACCCAAAAGTGCTTGAAAATCAGAAGTACATTTTGGGATCATTCACATTTTTCTTATATGTTTATTCTTTTGTGTAAAGTGTGACAATACTATTCAGAAGTTTATGTATATATAATATTTATTGTTGTTTAAGATGTGAATTTTTTGATGATAACTATTAACAAAATATCATAAAGTAATCTGCAAAGAATCTAACCAGGAAATAGATTCACCATTGACTTTATTAAGTCCATCAATTCTACTAATGTAGCCATAGATTTGGCAATCATTAACTATATGGTGCATAGCCTGGATTTGCTCACATTTATATAAATCAGGGGCTGATAAATTTCATATTGAAGCATTTGAATGCAATGACCATGGGTTCTCATGAAACTGCTGATAAAACTTCAGTTGCTTCTGGGAAAATCAAATTCAACTGGATTTATGGATTGACCTAGAAACACCATACGAATTCCATTTTTTATATCGTAATTCTTCAACAGTAGATTCTTGGTTTAACATAGACATAGAAAAGGGGATCTTGATTTGAAAAAAGTCTTAAATAATGAACTATATCTTGAATTATTGACAAGTCCAATCTGTTTAATAGTTCTTGTATATTTTGTGTGAAGAAACTTCCTCTTCTTTTATTTAATGGAGAACTGAAGGCCACTGCAATGAAGTAGCATCCCTTTCACTGCATATTGTTTTAAGGTTAAATGTAAAAAATATGTGACCTATGGCATTAAGCATTGGTGGCCTAGTGGTTAGCATAGCTGCCTTCCAAGCAGCTGGCCTGGATTCGCTTTCCAGTCAACGCATTTGACTATGAGGAAAAAAAGAAAGATCAATTTGTATTCAGTCCTTTGTTTTTCTTTAGTGTACAAACATACATGTTGGGTGGTTTTCATGGATTTATTTGCACAAGATTCCCCATCATGCACAGAGCTTCAAGAAAGGTAACCATCTGAAATTTTATAGACCACCTGAGGAGGATGTTCCACTGATATCTTCTCTTTAGTATTGTTCAACAAATTATTAAGAGAAGGGGGTGATCAAAAGCTTACCCTGTATATGTTAGAACAAATGTTTCTAAGATTATATGCAATATGAAAGACACAATGAAAACTTATCCATGTTATCAGCATATTATTGTTTTTAACTTTATCTACATTGGTATAAAGCTTTCCAACTGCTTTAATAAGTGTGTTATGATGATAATCATAACTGCTTTAATAAGTGTGTTATGATCATAATCAAAGCCTATTAGATCATTAATATATGCATCAATGGTGTTCTTTCTGTCTGCCTCATATTTATAAAAGTTTTTGTTTCTATATAAAAAAAAAAAACATTTAAAGCATCCAGTTTGTGTTCTCTTGATGACTTTGACATACAATGAATGGTTTCCCTTATTTGTATAGGTTTTAACTTTATTTTAAAGTTGAGCTCATTTTTATTTTTCTGGATATACATATTCAAAAAATCACTTCCATGATTGTTATTTTCACTTCAATAGTCCAGTCAAATGACAATGTATTTTCAAGCTCCAGCTATATATTGTTGATATGATCCTCTGATCCACATATAAACACATAGTATCCCATCTAGATGTCATTAGATGAAGGGAATAAATATTTAAGCAAGACATTATTCTCAAATTTAGACAGATTAATGCTAAAAACAATATCACTTAGTGGTAACCACCATTGGCCTACTCACCATTCTATAAAATTCTACTTTGGCTATTGCTACAATTTCCATATCAATCCATTTTAAGACTTCTATTATAAATTATTTTTTATATGGATTGTAGTTAATTTGCTACAAGGTGTTTTGAATTAATAATTAAACTTGTTAATCTTTTGTTAAATAATTTAGCTAACATACATTTTAAATTATTTATTATTTAGAAACCTGGGTAAGATATATGATCTTTATTTTAAATCTTATTATGATTTTCATAAATAGTTTTTATGTAAATGCTTATATATTAAGTAATAAATATTATATCTGAACATTACTGCAGATATCGATCCATTTAATTTTGTCATTAGTAATATCTTAAATAAAATATAAATGTTAAGCTAATTATGTTAATGTGAATTGCATCAATGTTCTATATCAATATTCTGATAATAATTCTAGTTCTTAATATAAAAATATATAAATTTGTATTTATATTCATAATCTAAATTGTAAATGGCCAACTTACATATTAATTATTAAATATTTTAATTCACTGTATTTCTCTTGCTCTTGATACTCCAAAATATTGATTATTCCTATAATTAATGTTGTTTTATATTCTATATACTGAATTAGTTATTAATATAGTGTTGCAGTGTGAATGTGAGTACAGTTAATTGTATATTGAAATATAACAATTTACTATTGGTAAATACTCTTCACATAATAGACATATATATAACAAGTGGTGACCTGGGCCAACTGATGAGTGCTGATTCAGCATGAAATGCGTCCTGGTGTCTTTTATCTTTTATTGTATCTTTATTCATATGGTTTTAAAGAGATGTGTAATATATTTATATAGGAAAAAGAAATGTAAATAATCTGTGTATGTGTGTTTAATTTTTTTTTTTTTTTTAAAATCAGATGTATTAATCTTTAATTAAGATTTAGAGTTTATATCTGGGCTAGATACAATCTCTAGTTTAATACATGATTAATGATAATTATTATTGTATTTATCTGAAATGAATGGTGTCAATGTTAGGAGTGAGTTTGACAGTTGTAAATCAAAATGTAACAATTTAATTACCTTTCGTAATATTACCATGATGCTCTTTAGCTAATTATATTATTTTTGTTTTTATAAAAATAAAATAAAACTCGTAATATTTATTTTGACAGCTATGTCATCAAATCACCATATTTGAAAAGACAAAAACCCAATATTTTGATTCTTTTTTTTTTATTCTAAAATTTCAGCAGCTCCATTGCCCTGTGTGATTTAGTGCAGTGTAAAAGTATCAGCCTGTGGGATGTAAAGTCCTCAGATTAAAATCCAGTTCTAGCACTTCTGCTGCTCTAATTTCTTATGGTCTCCTGAGTAGTAAGCTCATTGCCTTATTTTTTTATCAGTACCATTCTTAAATTATAATTCTCACTCAAATTACATAAATTTTAGTACTATTGTACAATCGAAAAACTCAGGAATCATCTCTCCTTAAATGCTAAATAGGATTCTTTTTGGATCTTAACTTAAGCTCATTCAAAATCCGATTAACTTTGAATCCTTTTCTCAGCACTCTTTGAAGAAAGATTGTGTGATGAATCAATTTTGAGTACTGGTACAATAATTATTGATTATCATTAGTTATGTTCTTCAACATTACACATCCATGCTCATCACAAAATGCTTGCAAAAAATATTAAAAATGTATTCCCGAAAACTAATTACCACATCCTAACACGCGCGCGCGCGCAGAAATATTTCAGTCTGTCTGCACTAAGTCAGAAATTCAGTGAAAAAATAAACACTAAATGATTAAATCAAAACTATTAAAAACAAGGAAATGATCTAAATTTGCCATTACACCTGCATGTTATTCTGCTATCAAAAGCACATGTTAAAAAATAGTTTTTAGTATATAATATAAGCTTCAAATAAATGTTTAACATCTAGTTTTTCCGGGATTTTTTTTTAAAAGCACTTAATTTATTATATTGATGTAGTAAAATGGCAGAGAAATAATTTCCTGCAATAATTTTTCTAATTCTTGCAATATAATTTTTGCATTAAAAAAGATGGTCCCATTGAATGTTTTGGTATCAAATAAAAATTATAATAATACTGCAGGGAAGTGGTGTAATATGTTTTAAATCTTCATACCTTAGTTAGAAAGCTTCCAACTGTATTATAGAAATCTCTTTAAGGGATAAAAATTTTGACATTTTTATAGAAAAAGCACAATTATCAAAAGTCATAGTACTATTGATGCTATGCCTTCTCACTACAATTATTATCATCATCACCATCGTTTTAAAAGCTTTATTTGTCCACTATTGAATGTTCTTTCTAAGTTCAATCCAATTTCTCTGATTTATATCATCTCTTCTACATCTCATTCTAGAAACTTTTTTTCCCATACATGGTCTCCTTCTAGGTCTTTTACAATCTTTTGAATTTAATTTAAGACTGAAAATGCCCAACTATGATTATTTCGTTTAGTAAAATGTCTACCTCAACACTGTTTTAGCCTCTTAAGTTATTCAATAAAATCAGTAATACAAATTCATTTTTTAACTACACAGTTCACTTCCAATCTCATCATTCCTATTGCCAACTTAATTTTGATGTGAAGTCTCTGTTTTTTCTATTAAATTCTCAAATCCCATATCTATAAGTAAGAAAATACATTTTATTCAACTTTTCTTTATTTATATATATATATTAATATTAAGTTATTTCTAACAAAAGCACTCCATGAAATAAAGATATATATGAGAGATGATGAGCTGGCCCAATGCATCTTGGTGGTTGTCTTTTATTGTATCTTTATTTATATGAAATTATTGATGAAATAAAAAAGAATGGAGAAATATGGAAGTATCTATAAAAAAGTATTCCATCCTAGTTTAATACTTATATTAATTTCATCTGTCATGTTTCTTGTGTATTAATAACCAGACAAGATATATATATATAGTAATTAACTTCTAATTCATTACTATGAATTCCTATTTTCTCTCTTTTTAAAAAAGACATTAAACATTGTTGTATTTTAATCTTGTTAGCATTTATCTTTAGTTCTACTTTTTTTACTTTTATACAATAACTATTACAATATTTTTTTGAAGTCCTGAAAAACTATTTTCCAAAACAATCACATGGTCTGAACAATTTAGATGACTAAGAAATCTCAATTTATTTTTATTCCTTTAATTTTCTATTTCAATCTACAAAAACTGTTGTAAAATTTTTAAAAGAGACAGATTCATCTTGCTATTCATCCTTATTAACATTAATCTTCATAGTTTCAATGTGTCATCTAATCACTGCAGTACAAATAGTCTTCATAATTTAATAATGTCCTGGATCTATGTCTTAATGTTTTAAAATTTTAATCACTACAGACATGCTCATAGAATCAAGAGATTTTTCACAATCTACAATTCAAAGTATAATGTCAATTTATTTATTGGTTCTTTCAATAACATTTATTGTGCTCATCTTTTCACTTAAAATAGTTAGAATTTTTAAAATTATTGTCATAATCAGTTGTTTGTGATTGTCTTATTATTGTGAAGTTCTTTTCTTTCAATATTTATATGTTATTTCATTTTTTTAAGACTTTTGTTCTTTTCTATAGTTTCTTTACATCTTCACAATTATATATTTTTTATATCATCACCAAATTTTTTACTTACTATTTTACAGAATTCCATGTATTCAATCACTGTATTGGAGTATTTTTACCAAAATACTATAAAATACTGTTTCATCTCAATTTAGCAGAGCATAAGCACTGACAATTTAAATCTACCACCACAATGTCAAAACAAATTACAATTGATATTCATCTTAAAAGACATTGTTGATTTATAAACATCAACTTTCTTTGGAAAAAGTCTATATTTTGTTGGAGACTTTCTTTCACTTGCAATTTATATGCATTTTTTTTTTGCTCACTATAAAATCTTTATAAACTTGTCTGCTGTGTCATATATAGATGCAGAAAATAAGTGAAGGGATTTTTACAAAGATTAGACAATAGCAAACTCTCCATGTCGTAGTGCCACCCAATGAAAACCTTAATAATCATAGATGCAAGAAGGTTTGTGCATAAAATCCTTTATATCTTTAAGGTTGATTACATAGATAAAAGATAGCTTTTAGAGGGTGGCATTAAATCCTAAAATATAGATGCAATGTTCTCAGATACAAGGCTCCTGACTGTTGAAAGCCACAAACTAGATGTTAGTCTGGTGATATTGCAAGAATAGACACTAGATAGGGATTTGATGCACAAACCTTCTTGCATCCATTGATTACTAAAGCTTGCACTTGGTGGCACTACTCTATGGAGAGTTTGCTACTGTTTTAACAGCTTGTGTAGCCATAGGAAATGTTGATCATGTGGTGAAAGTTTAAACAAATAGAAACCTTAAATATTCTCAATGTCAGAGAAATAAATGGCAATAGAAAAGTATGATACAATAACCAATTTTTGAAAATGCACTGCAAGAATTTAACTGTAATTGCATAAACTAAATTAAAAGAAACAATGCCATAGTATTTTGCTGAATATATTAAATTATATCTTGCTGTTCAAGTCAAACTGTACAAATTTTAATTAAAGTAAACGTTGTGTTTAAAATATTGCAAATTATTTTCGTTAATTGTAATTCCAACACCAATATCTTTTTCATTCTCTTTCCAAATAACTACTGTACTCTTGTTATTTATTATCTATCTAAGGCAAAAAAATTCCATTCTTTATATGGTAAACCCTGCAAGTGCCAAAACTTCACATTATTTCATGTTGAATTTCAATTATGGATATGTCACTTTTTTTAATCTCAAAATAATATTATTTCAAATTCTCATTCCAATCTCTTTTACTATTATACCTCCCCTTCCATTGCCTAATACTCAAGGCATATTATCTTAACTTATATCTCCAGTCTCTTTTGCCACTATACCTGTTCCCTTTCACAGGCAAATACTTCATTAATTCACATGGTAAATCATTCATTCATTCATCTTTTCTTTGTTTTATTTTACAAATATAAAATGTCAATTTTTCTTTTAACATTTTCTCAATTTCCAGTATTATATCAATTTTTTTTAAAAAAAAAAACAAGTTATCAGATGTCATTCTTAATTCAGACATAGGACATAATATTTTTATATCAATTACATACTTGACCTTCAAACTACCATAAAGTCTGGCCTAAGGTAAATTGAAGCAAGTCCTCATGCCATCAACATACATGCAATCAACAAAAAAGAATCCTGTTCTTCTATCAAAAAAATGGCTCATTCAAATTAACTTATTTACATCCTACATTCTAATTTTATACAAATCTCCACTCTTGTTTATTTTTTTTTTTTATAAATGCCAAGCTTTTTGGATAACTGCCAGTTAATTGAAAGCATGCTTAGCATACCATGTTGTTAAAGTATTAAACCAAGCTTTTCTTTATATATATTTTGTATGTATTTTTTTTTTCAATTTCACTCATTTTATAATAACTTGACTGGTAAACATTTAACAAGCTCTTGTCTTAATAACTTATTTAAAAGTTTATCTATGCCCTTTATTACTGTTTCACAATGTTGACAGTTTCGATTGCCTCAGCAATCTTCTTCAGAACTTCCATTTATATTCTTTAACTGACATAGTGGAGTGTAATAAAAGCATTGTAAAACAGTAATAAAGAGCATAGATGATTAAATATTATATGGATTTGGCAATGCAATAAGAAAGATAAAATTAATATTTAAAAGTTCATAATAATAATGGCAATAATACAAAAGATCTTTTTGAAATTATTCAGTATAGTCCATTGATTTCAAAAATAAAAATAATTCCTTTATTGAATAGACTTAAAATTCATAATCAACTAAATCAGACTGTCTCTTTTTCAAATAAAAGACATAATTCTATTGTAAATGTTATTGATAAAAATATGAATGGCATAGATGTACATTTTTTATATTTCAATATTTAAAGAAAATTTCCAATTCAAAATCTGATATTTCGTAATATTTTTGACAGTCACAATCTTATTCATACCATATTAAATTACATCTCTAATAAAGAAATACAAATATAAGCAGGCAAATTAAAAGTGTTTAAAGTTCCTATTCTTTCTATAAATTTCTCCTACTATCACCATTATTAAAGTATTTCAATCAGATGCGCAGAGAGCATAAATATCTGATTTGCTTTGAATATCATTATATTTTATATATCAAAAAAGAATTGAGTACTATGCCTTGATAATATTTCAATATTTTTGCACAATTAATATTTGAAAAGCTACATGAAATCATGATCACTAAAACTTTTGTCTGCATACTTTGTTATGAAGAAAAAGCAGTCACATGCAGTTTTCATGGTGGAGAAAACAAAATATTAAAAACAATTCAAGTTTTGTGGTATTGACTAAATTTAAATAGGCTTTTGATCTCAATGATTGGAGTATTATTTTAATCTTCTTAGAAAATTTGTTTCAAGTAAAAGCAATTAAATAATAATAGTTCGTGATTCCACCTCTACTATTCCAATAAATGATTTTGCGTAGAGATTTCAGAGATCGCACCTAGTCACTCGGAATTTTTCATCTTATGTAAATTTGCTATACTAGCGAATGTCTTTACCTCTTATAACAAATATTTATGCAACAACAAAATAAAAAATCTTAAAAACTTTTTCCATTTCTGCTAAACAGTTTTAGCTAATAATTCCAGCGAATTCAATCACCTTCTTAGTAAATTGTTTCTTCTTACTCATATATATATATATATATATATATATATATATATATATATATATAAAGGTAAATCAGACTTTATATATATATATATATATATATAAAGGTATATCAACCTCATTGAACTAGTGTAGTTTATTTAAAAATAATAGTTCTAACAGTAAATCAGACTTTAAGCTGGGCAAATAAATAGGCTCAATATGATGATAAAAGATTAGAATTTATATATAGTGTCTGTTGGTACAAGTATGAGTATTTGAAAGAATAAATTGTTTTTAATTATAAATGTCTCCAGATAATAGGATTTTAAGAACATAGTCATCATCACCATCATTTTCAAATATTATTGATCTATTGCAGGATGAAAGTGTCTCCAAGTTCAATCCATCTCCCATCTCTAGTCTCTCTTTTCCACATCTTCTCAGCACACTTCTTTATTTCATCCATTTATCTCACACATGTAATTTCTTTCTATGTCTTTTACAATCTCTTAGAATCCAGTTTAAAAATTCAACTGTACATTTATTATCATCTCTTCTGGCAATGTGCCCAGCCCAACTTGATTTTAGTCTCTTAATTCTTTTAATGATGTCAGTAATATCGGTTTGATTTCATTTTTGATCTCTTCGTGTTATTCCTAACATGCATCTGTCCATATTTCAATGGGTGGTCTGAAGTGTCTGTATTGATTTTTGGTTAAGTATCAAAATTTCAGATATAAGTAAGAACTGGTAAAACACGTTTATTAAAAAAAAATTTTTTTAAACACATATATTTCCTTTTAATATTATTTCTACAAAAATCACTCTAACCAAGTTTAATTCTATGATTAATTTCAACCACTATGCTTCCATCTGTGATAATAATTTGACTAAGATATTTGTAATTGTTAATTTCTTCTAACTTACCATTAACAATCTTTATTTTCTTATATAAGGAAATCCATTGAACATTACTTTGTCTTTGCAACATTTACCTATAGTTCTACTTTCTTGCTTTTAACTAATAATTGTTGTAATATTTCCTAAAGCTTTAAAACATTATTTGCAAAACAATTACATCATCTGAAAAATCTAGATGACTTAAATAATCTCCATTTACTTTTATTCCATTAGCTTCCCATTTTAATCCATAAAAAACTGCTGGAAAAAATTTGGAGATATGGGGTCACCTTGTCATACACTCTACTCGATGTTAATCTTCCTAATATCTTTAAGTAATTTAATTATTGATGCTGCATTTTTATAAATGTCTATACAATGATCCAACTCTTTAATCATTGAAGAAATGCTTATAGAATCAAATGCCTTTTCATAATCTACAAATCCAAAGCATAATGGCAACTCATGTTCTTCCTATAAATTCTATCAATACTTGTACATGACCCACTTTTAAATCCAGTTTGCTTTTTTGGGTTGATTAAAATCCAAAGTTTACTGTAGATGAATCTTGGTAAAAATTTTGAATAGAACTGATAAAAGACTGACGGGTCTATAATTTGTACTATATTCTTTATAACCTTTTTTAAATATTTTTAAAACTGTATTCTTTCAATCATCTGGGAAATTTTTATCATTTAGACATTTGGTATATAATTTTGTCAAAACAATTCTATTTTTTCACCTGCTTTTTTTTAAGATATTAATTATAATTATATAATGACCTGAGCTTTTCCCTTCTTCATAGATCTAATTGCATTTCTCATTTATTCATTTAAAATCCTGGGCAATTCAGAAGATATAATAATTGTAGGAGATATTTTTCCTTGTTCTTTATTGCTATACAATTCTTGATAAAACTCTTCTACACATTTCATGATGTAATCTCTCTTTTTAGTAATAGTTATATCATTTTTTTTATTGTAGGCATAAGTTATCTACCAATACCAAGATGTTTTATATTCTTGAGACTTATTTTCTTCCATAGTTTTCCTTACTAATTCACAATTATACTTTCTTATATTTTTGAAGTCAGAATAAAAGTGTGTGTGAATGAACTTTTTTTCTAATAGATATTTACAATCACGACATACAAACTTATGTCAGTATTGTCAAGAATGTAACTTTAACGGACAATTTTACATAAAATTGATTAGTCTATAATTTAATAATATTTTAAAGATTATGTTGGTAGGTTTAGTCTTTAATATTGAAATGTGTGATGATTTTTGTGGTCAGGTTAATGTATCCTTACATTTCCACTCTACTTAAGAGATTAAAAACTGAAACACACAGGAGATTAAAATAAATCTAATATATTTATTTTATTTCTCAAGTTTTTATTTAAAAAAAAAAGATAAAATGATTTTTTTTTCTTTTCAGGTTTATTTTTTTATAGTTGGTATACATTTATTAGGTTTTAGATTTGTTGTTAATTCAGATTAGAATTTTTCTTTCCATCATCCTTCTCAAATTGTTGGTTTAGCATATATGTAGGTATGATGATATTAGTTAAGAATCTGATCATTCTTATATATAAATATCTGCTGTAGATATTATATATATATATGCATGCGTGCGTGTGTATTTAATAGCATTAATCCTGCTTCTATGTAAGCCTTATTAGATTTATTTTAATGCTTTTTAAATGATTGAGTATCCATTTCTAACTGAATGGAGAAATTTATTTGATCAGTCATAAATCTAAATTCACATTTTGTGGATTTTTGTTTAGTTTTAATAAGATTAACTTATATCAAAAAAAATTGGGATTATTCTGCTTCTAGTAATTTGGTTTCCATGTTCTAGATTGTAATCCTTTAGGTCCATTCTCATTATAGGCTTAGTAAGCATTTATGTTTCTTCATTTAATAAAGGTGAATGGGTCTTCATATGTATTACATAATTTATGGAATACAATGCCTTTTTGTTTCTTGGTATGGGTCATTATAATTTCAAATACTATCCATTGATTACTCTTGATTTCGATCATCTCTTCCATTATGCAAAACGTTTGAGTATTTTAATTCACATTTAAAATAATTAAGCATGGTTGCTTCATCTAAAGTTTCATAAATTTTATTACAGTTGTGACATCTTTTATAAAGGTAGCTTGATGTGGGAGTATTCCAACATGATAGATGTCACTTGGTTTATAAATATCATCCCTAGAACATATTTAATTTCATGAAAAATTTTCAATATACTGGTGTGATTCCATATAGTCATCAATTTCATTTACCACTGGTATTTTTGTCATGAAATCCCCATTAATATTTTTAGTATTTGGGATTATTTTAACTTTCATGGTTTCATCAGTTAACTCACTATTAACTTTAGATTCTTTTGAATTTATTTCCAACATGAGTTTGTAGTTTTCATGTTTGTTTCTTTTCGATGGCCTTGGTGTGTATTCTGCATTTGATTTTTAAAATTTCATCTATTTGTGTCATCACAATGATCTTCTCATCAAATTTGTTTTTTATCTGTTTCCCAAATTTAGTGAATCTGTTTTGACATTTGTGATCTCTTTCATCAATATCCCTTTTTATTTCTTTTATTTCTTCTTTTAATTCTGCATTTTGTTTATCTCTTTTGTCATATAAATCAGCACTCTGTTTGTCCATTTTATTAGATAGATCCATTTTCAAATTAGATACACCAGCTTTCAAATCAACATTCTGTTTTTCTATTTTGACACTCTGATTTTCTATTTTGGCACTCAGATTAATAAACATTTGTGGCATCACTGTCATCATCTGGTTGAGAGTAGAATCATTTGAGTCTGTTCCTTCCATTCTTGGTGTTTCTACAACCATTAGTGTCTCTTGAGGTTAGATTATTTCTGAGACAGTCACCCCAAATATTTCTACATTCTGCCTACTATGTTTTCAAAAGTAGAAATTTGTAAACTATCCTAATAGAATTTTTCATCTGTTCAACCTGGATTTCTTCCCTTTCAATTTCCTAGATATCTTCTTTACTATTTTCTAATTCCTTTGCCTTAATTTTACTCCTAGTTATCATTTGATATATATATCTAATATATTTTATTATCTTTGTCTGTAAAATAGCTTTATGCAATTTTATCTCAAACTAATTCTTTCTATACAGATCAAGTAATTTGATAGACATCGTAGAGATTTTCCTGCTGTTGTGCATTTAACATGAGTTACGATTTAATTTTGATTTGATCATCATTTCATTCATTTATTTATTTAACATGCTACTTCATATCTCATTGTATGTTTTGTTTATTTGGATAACTACATGACTATTTTATTGGTATCTATTTATTGCTATTTGTCATTTGTCTAGTTTCCATTCATCACATTAAAATTATTAACATATCACAAATATAATCATATGTTTTTAAGCCCCTAAAGTTTGGAACTGTAAGTAAATATTAAAAAAAATCATAATATATGTGATTCATGCCCAATGATTGGATGTTTTATATGCAATGGGTCAGAATGTACATGTGTGATCAGATTCCCAATGACTTATGGTTTTGAAATTGCAGCTGATCATTATATCAATTTTACCAAGTATGATATGACAACTATCTGAGTTCATGCCTAACACATTAGATGCCATATGTAAAGGATAGAATGTATGCTGCCATGTTTTTATTTAAGGGCTCCACAGATTTGGGGAGCACCTGCAATGGAATGATCTTTTCTTTTAGGAAAGATGTAACTAACGTCATCACCCATTTGATCTTCAAGGTATGATATTAAACGTGATAGGGCAGGTCAGTTATCTGATGATTTACCTTGGCTTTATGAAATGGTTCTATGATAATTACTGGTTGAGTGAGATGGAATTCACACTTACATAACTTCCCTTACTTCACCTCATCTTGATCCTTATTATGCCACAGAGTTTGAACTCAGAAATAATATACATATACACTATTTCAATGTATATTTATTCTGTATCCGATGTGTGTATTGAATATGCATATAGTGTGATTTCTTGGAAAGTAGAAAAATCAAATGACAGACAACTAATTTAATTTAATATTTAACAAATTAATTTTAATGATGGCTTCCATTTATGACTGTTGGATAACAAAACAATGTATTGATTAATTTAATAATTGTGTAGTCATGATCATCTTTTGTTTGTGTTCATTAACTATTTACTAAAAAATACCTTTGATTCCTACAAAGGCTGGTTATTCACCATTCTAATTTAATTATTTCAACTTTACATCGAATACAATATTTTTAAAAAAAAATCTATATTTTAACAATTAATTCTCTAACTAAAATTTCTAATATCAGTTGCTCATTAATTTCTGATCTATCTATCCATATTTTATAATTTGTTGAAAGTTGCTCTTGTATTTTGAACTCATCACTCTTATTCTGGTGTCATATAAATCTATGATAGGACAGATCAATCGTCCAAGGGTTTAGTCATTCATTTCAAATAAAAAATAATTAATAATTAAGTATTGAACACAAACATTGAACATGAAAAATATTGTAATAGTCAAAATGTGAGTGCTTAATATTAGATAAGAATAAGGTCTCACCTTTCAAGTCAATAGACTAATGTATCAATTGGCAAGCAGGTTCGGGAAGCTGAACGTAAATTTATTATTAAATGAAAAATAAAAAAAATAGAATTGATGGCTCTCCTTCCCTCTGGAATTACTGACGGTTGGGTGGATTAATTCTCTGTTTTAAAAGAAAGAAACCAATTTGACAAGCAAAATAAGAATAAAAATATATATAATATAATTTGAAATGTTTATCTAGAGTAGTCTATGCATAGTTCAAAGTCTTGTAGTTCGCAATGTGAAATGTCCAAGAATCTTTGCCTTTAGGAAAGTTTATTTGTATGACCTGGACGGTAGTTCATCAGATAATCTTTGATCACCCTCTTGATGTTCATGTTGGTGACTCAGACTCTTTTATAACTATCTTTCCCATGTTGATAGAATTTCTTTGCTTGATTATAGCATGTTGTAAATTTTTTTACTATTGCTGTCATCATGATGTTAATTTGAAATGATAATCATATCGAAATCATGTTTGCATGATGAGCAGCTCCATCCCCACTATGTTTTTATCACTTCCTAGCCTTGTATGATTTTTTGCTTTCTAGCTTATAAATTGGATTAAACTGTAAACTTTAAGTAAATTTGTAGTGGGTTCTTTAATCGACTTTTTCAAGTTGCGATTGTAATCGCTTATGAGCTCCACTATTGAGGACTGTTAAGATGACAACTAACTTAATTTTAGTAGTTTAAAAAGTAAATTTTTTTGAATACATAATTTATTCACCTTTTTTTTTTTTTTTAAAAAAAGAATGAAGTTGTTCTATATTGTGTTATATTTCGCTGACTGATGTGCATGTTTCAAGATCATGCTTTTATTTTTATTGTTGATGTCATTTCAACATTTATAGAATTTTATGTTGGATTAATAAATTTAAAAAAAAATTAACATTAATGATTTCTTTCTTTTGTTTTTTGAGATTTTTGATTGGTTGCATTTATAGGTTTGTTATATATATATATATATTGTAACCTCAACTTTCTCAGCGCAATCTTTCACTTATTTAACCTCAATAAACTCATTTATTTCAAGTAGCTAGTCAATTGAATTTTATACTAAATTTAGGATCAAATATACCCGGGGCACCAAATTGCAGCTATAAATTGTAATGCCCACCAGAGATCATCATCATTAGTCAATTTAGGACTATAGAAGATACTGGAGAAAGTAATTAAATTGTCTCTCAAAAAAAAAAAAATAATAATAACAATAATATTGATAAAACCATTCAATCTATGTGGTCTTAATTTCAAACCTAGCATTAGTCATGCAAATATTTCAAGATAAATTTATTATAAAATTCAGAATAATGAGACAACTTTCTTCCACAACTTTATTATAAATACCTGATCTCGAGTGGTAACTACAGAAAATACTATATACAGTTCTCATTTATATCTGACTGGAAATAAATTAGTAATTAATGCAGAGAACTCATAATCTATGTTCATAATATAAAATTATTATTTAATTTAACATTAGATAAAATTATCACAAATAAATCCTCCCCATTTAATACCATTACTTTATTTTTTGTTCTCAGCATCTATCACTTTCAATAGCTACAATTATATAACACGGAAGGTCTGTGTTATGTTCTCTAATCTGAGAATCCCTAATCTTATTTCTCTAACACACATATATCTTTCGATCAACTATCAATTCATGATCCTTATTTTAATAATAGTATACTAATTTTATTATAGAATGTTACTTGACTTCCAAACTAGCTCTTAGATTAATAATTGAACTGCTCTTTCTCTAGGTCTAGATCTGTCAAGAGGTGCCCTTATAAGCGATTACATTGTAATGGATATGATCACATATATCTTAAGTCAAATTTTAATACAAGTTTACTAGTGGGAATCACTCTAAACATCGAGAGCAGGAAAGGGATTTTATGTCTGCTCCCAATATTCACAACATTATAATGAACCAAAAGATTAAATTTATTAAACTTAACTCAACTATTCCCTGTCATTTTTATTCTATTATATCTCATCTATTGACCAAACTTTAATTAATAATTTTAAAATAAACCTATCATATTTTGCTAAAGTAAACCATGGAAGTAAACCATGGACATTAATCAGATAAATCAATCAAAATTTACTTACCGAAAGTAAAGTACGGAAATAAATCATAAAATCAGATTATGCAAATTAATTATAAAAATAAATTATGTAGAAATGAATTTTATAAAAGTGACTGATATAAAAATGAATTATGTTAATCGAATATAGAAATAATCGAGACAAAATCAATACTATAATTCAATCATGGAAATAAATTACCAATATAAAATTAACTATGTGAATCGAATTTGAAAACAATATAATAATGACTACTGCAAATCGATCGTGGAAATAAATTATCAATAGAAAAATGAATAATTAAATTTGACTATGAACTAATATTACTTTAAATATAGGTGCTGGATGTAGATTCTGGAGATATTTGAAACATCAAAACACAAAACACGATGTAATCTTATAACAATAGTAAAATTTTATTACTTTAACAATAATAATAAAATTAAAATAAAAACACACTTAATTATAATAATTGTTACACTCAAATATATGATTCAGATCTATTAAAGACTATGGTTCGAATACATGTTTAAATTAACTAATTTTCTGGATGACTTAATTATTGTTTTGACCCATTTATTTATCAAATAAATAATTAATAATAATAAACAAACACAAACGCTTACGCATGGAATCAGAATTCCGTATATTTTTAGCTTTAAGAAAACCTATATCTTGAAAGGTAAGAAAAACCTATGAATTTCTACTCCCCCTCTTTTTATTGTAAACATTGTCCATTGGACTATTCCAAAATAATATATTCGTTTCAATTATTCTAACTAGCAATGTTAAATAATCATAAATTTCTAAATCATTTTATCAAGCAATAACTTTCACATTTCTAATGAAGAAGGATAATATGCCATAAAAAATCCCCTACTGATCTTGCAAATGGGTTTAAATTCAAAACCCACACTTTTACATTCATGCCTGTCAGATCTTTATGTTTTTGACTGTATATATCTTGATAGGTCAGTATGTTGATTCAGCTTGACGACCCTCAATTTATCATCATTCACAAAAAAATCAACACAGATCGGTTAGTTTATTAATGAAAATCTTTGTCATTCCCCATCATACATATACATCTGACTCAGGGCAACTTTTATTCTGTCTCACATAAGAAAAACTCTCTTCATATCCCACATTGCCATGCAGTATTTATAACATGCACACATCAGCATTTTGGTAAGAGAAATTAAAAAAACAACATCAACTCCTAACTTTAACTGTTTGCTTGAGCCAGAGAGATATTTTCTTATGATCTAGAATCATGTAAAGAGCTCCTGCCTAGATACTTACTCTCTATATTGGCATGCAAAACATTTTCTACAATTAAACAATAACTTTATTAATAATTCCCTATCTTAACAAAATAAATGGAGTGAAACTCAGTCATCTCTGACTGCCATGGTAAATAAATCATGAGACAGCTATTTCCCATCTATTGGTTGGTAGGATAACTTTACATTAGTAATGACAAGCATTTATAGCTTTATATAAGCCCACACATACATCGATTACAGTTTAGATAAATGACAAAGACTAACCAGATCCCGAATCAAAACATATATTAATTATTTCAATTTTAAACAGTCAAGCCAACAACATACTTAATATTTATAATAATAACAGATCATCAATACTTATAGCATAATTATGGGTTTTTACAACCATCCACTCACTCTTCATATTTAATATTAAGCACAAATTAAAATTTTGTTAAGAATATAAAAAAATATTTATATCATTTCTCTCTTTTCTTTTTAAATTTAAATTTACGTGAGCATTTATACTTCAATGGTATCAAAATCATTTTCCTTTCCTTCCTTTAAACATTTTAAACATAAATAAAAAAAATTATTAAATTAAGATAATCTAGTGGTTAGATGTTAAACATATTATATAAGCAAAATGAAACAAAAAACAAAAAACAAATGACATATTATATAAACGAAATAAAATAAAGAATAAATATCAACATTACGATAGTCTCATTCCAATGTCTTTTCCTTCAACTGTCCATCAATCAATTAATGTATTGAGTTCATTTTATTTTGAGATAGCTATATAGATGCACATCAGACAGTTATTTTTAATCAAATGTGTATAAAACGCACAGACAGTCATTTGAATCAAGATAGATAAAAATGTAGATAGTTATTTTAAATCAAGATTTAACTACAGGATAATTAATAAATTTTAAAAGAGTTCTGTTGATTACCTTTCATTTTGATGAGTTTCTTCTTGGGTTTGAATTCATTTGTTTCTTTTTCTTCCCTTCCATTTTAAAGGTTCAAATTATAGACAATAAGCAGTTTCTGATTACTAAACATGAGTTAACTTTTTAAAACATTATACAGAAGTTTTCTGCAGTTTCTTCAAATGAATTTTAACCAGCCAAATAATTCTTATAGTATAAATTGGTCTTTTAATTGCATACAAAAGTTTGACAGTTCTCTCCTTCAATGAATTTTTAATAAGCCAAAGGGATAAGTTGTGGCATTCAGTATAAGCTGTCTTATTAAAATTTGATTCATTCATAATTGATGTGAGGAAAAGAAAATATGCACCAGTTATATATGAATTAGAAATTCATATGTTGGTATACTGTAAAACTTAAACACATTATTAAATTCTGAGAAAGAAAATTTTTTTAAAAAAAACTGGAAAAAACCTTCAGAGATAGATTAATATTAGTCAGCCAGTTGTTCTAAATTAGCAAAGTGCCCCCAATTCACTTTCCCCAGCCCCTTTTATAGGGTGAAGGAGAAAAAACATTGGTTAATCCCCTCCCCCACAGGTGGTTTTTCTTCAAATCTAATTAAAAATTTCCACTCAGAATGAACAATAGACTCTTTACCACTTGTTAATTTTGACAACTTTTTTCCCTCATCTTAAAGCATATCTCTTTGGTTAACACATTAGCGATTAATTTGTGGAAAAGTAATCAAAAGAAAACCTAATCAAAAAAATAAGCTTACTAACACTTTTTGGTCAAACAAAGGTTACATTCATTCTTTTTTTTTTTTTACTTAAATAATTTCTTATTTAAATTTACATTTTTGAGTTAGAAATAATAAATCAGAACAGATTCATTTATTTTTTATTTATTTTTTTTTTACACTTATCAGGAAATAATATAAAAAATTATGTTAATTTCTATAAAGGAAAAAAAAAAATCAAACCCATATATTTGTATTACACACACATACATGTGTAGACCCTTCAATAGAAAACTGATTATTCAGATTATATGAACATAAAATGCCCATCATAATTTCTTATAATTACAAGAATAAAATCAATTATAATTTCTGATAATCATAAACACAAATATCAATTATAATTTCCTATTATTACAAGCATAAAATCAATTATAATTTCTGATAATCATAAACATAAATATCCATTATAATTTCCTATAACTTTAAACCTATTCTCTTAAAAAGACTGTTAAACAAAGCTACTGACAATCAATTCAATTTTAATTCTCATCAACTTTTTAGTAATAAATATCAAAATTCACAAGACTTTATCTTAGTCATATCAATATTTATTTTCAATTATTATAGTGGTAAATTATTATAGCAGAGTACAAAAAAAAATCAATCATCCCCCCTGCATTAAATAATGCTAGCTATATTTTATACAAATACAAACTGTCTCTATATATGTTACTTTTGAGCTATATAGCCATTGCTCCCTCAAATAAAACTTTTAACTTTTCTTATATTCAAAAAAAAAATGTTTTTCCCACAATTTATTTCCTTTTATTATGCCTGGTTTATAGATGAAATAAACCAAAAGGCTACAATATATATGTGTGTGTCAATATTGTCAAAAATGTAACTTTAATGGACAATTTTACACAAAATTGATTAGTATATAATTAATAATAATTTTAAAATTATGTGGGTAGATTTAGTCTTTAATATTGGCATATGTGGTGATTTTTGTGGTCAAATTAATGTATCATTACAATATATAAATAAAGCATTTATCCCATATCTAATGCAATGAAAATAAATACTTGTATTTTTATGTAACACATTTTATTACATGAAATTAAGATTTAAACATATTTCATCAGATTCATGTTAGCAAGATGTCAATTTGAAATTAATTGCATTATTTATTGAAATCATTTACCTTTTGGTAAAACAACTGTTTTGAATGTTTTTCAACCTACAATTGATATCCCTACTTCAAGAAGGTAGAGTTCATTCTTACTTTGATAATTTACTTATTACTATTAATTTAGAAACATTGATAAATTAATGCATGAATGCAGTTTGTCAGTAGGTTAGGCAAATTTAAGTTAGAATTAAATAAGAAAAATGCATAGGAAATGCCCATGAACTTAAAGTTTCTTGATCACATAATTAGTAAAAAAAAAAAAAGGAAATTACCTGTTCTGATCAACACAAGTTAGAAAACTTTCAAACATTTTTAGGATTTGTGAGCTATTTTTAAACATTTTTAAAGAAAAAGAGTTCAAATTGTTTGACCTATGATTTGTTTAGAAAATTAGAAATAGATATGAAACAAGAGCCAAGAGAATGTGTTTACCCAAATTAAAGCTCTGTTAACTTCAAAAACACTGACTTTCACTATAATAAAAATGTGGAAGTGATGTTCACTACAAATCCTTTTGAAGATGTCACACTCATTGTATTAAATCACTAAACTTACAGCAAAGAAAGACTAAATAGTCTATGTACTCAAAAAACAGGCAGCCTAGTTCCAAAACAAATTATAATCAACTCAATACAGAAGCCCTACATTATAATATACAGAATAAAAAAGTAATAACTGTAGTCAGAACATTTTTTAAAGTGACAGACCATTAGTCACTTTTGAATTCATTTACAAGTTTGAAACCAAATTCTTGATTACTTAAGTTTATGTACATTGCACAGAATAAATTTTTAATCAATATATGATCATGGATTGACTAATAGGAAGGGCAAATTATTTCAGCATGCAGATACATTCTTGTGAATCTCCAATAGTCTGCAATTCAGGAGATCAAATTATATTGATATATTATAGTAAAATGAATTGAACAGTAAGATGCTATCAAACTGAACTAAAGTAATGAAGAATATCAAGATTTAATTAGGTGCACAACAGAAGATTGACCAGTAAAGCATTTTAAAATATTTTGTCTTTTTGGAATGCAAAACCCGATTTCATCACATTCAAAGAGTGCATATTGAGAGCAAATACTTCACTTTACCATAGTCATTTAAGAATAGTAAAAGCAAAGATGTTATCAAGAAGCTATATCTAATAGCTGAACATCTTATGGAAATTGAAAACAACATTAAGAATTTCAAACTATTCAATCTATGGTAGATGCCAGAAAAAACATGATGGTTCCAACACAACTAAGTTCTGATAGAAGATTATGTAGTACTAGATAATTGTTCTTGGTGGGTAGAATATTAGAAGGTAAAAAATATATGTGCAGATGAAAAATGACTCATTAGTGTGAAATTTTAAATATTCATTTCATCAAAAGTATATATTTTCATAAAAATTATAATCAATTATTTGATTTCTATTCAAAAATTAAATTTTACTTAATTAAGTTATTTTTTAAAAAATAATTAAGAGTTGGAAAAACAACATTTTCAAAATCAGAAATAACAATCTTTGATTAAATTTTTAGGAGGGAAAATGAATGGAAAAAAAAAAAACATGTTTCAAAAAAAAAAATTATTTACAAAAAATTAAATTGTCTAAAAACTATTTAATAATTCTGAAGAAAACTAGATTGGATTTAAAAAAAAAAAGTTTCATAATTTAAAAATATTAACTTAATGAAAATATTTAACATTGTCAATTCTTATAACAACAACAAAAAACTTTTTTTTACTATACATGAAAATTTAGTGCACACACATACAAAATGCCTTTAACCATGGTTTTATTATTGGTGGAGTCCTTTCCAATTACAATTTCCAGTTTTTTTAAGTGAGTTTCTCCTTGAAGACTTCTATATATATCCATGGTTAATTTGTCCTTTTCTTGGTTTGCAGTAATTCCAGGTTAAAAAATAGCAAATTTCATCCAATTTTTTTCCATCAAAATTTCCAGGTGAGATTAACAAAGACAGAGATTCATGCTTTTGGTTGAAGACAGAATTGCATATTATTTTAGGGGGAAACTTCTCTCATTTTTATTCCAGTGAAGGCAGGTTACATAGAGAAAGATGATGCCTAGCTTTTAACTGAATTTAGCATATGATTTTCATTGTAACTCCTATTTTAATACCCTGGCATTATCAATAAGAATGAGATAAAGTTGGATGGAATATGAACATCCCTTCAGTTATTATCTTTAGGTCATTATTCTAAAAAATTAAAACTTCAGTTAAAATCAGTCTAAGGTTTTGAATCCAACCCTACCTTCTTGAACATTTATTTGTATTTAAAACAATTTAACTATTTTAGAATCTTCAGTTATTCAGTAACACTAGGCATCTTATTTTACTGATAAAAATGTTAATTTTAGCAAGAAATCTCCAAACTAATTTAATCTAGTGACATTCTAGAATGAACTTCTAATCAGTGATGATAAAAAGTAAATTTTAATTTTCAAATCAATTTTTGCACTTGGATTTTATAAATGTGACCTTGGAATCAAATTAAAGAACAGGGCAATAATTTCTCTAACAATCAAATTTAATTCCATTTTACATGCTAAAGTAATAATATGCTGTTCAACTCAACCAATGTTTTTGAACTGAATTCACCTTGCAAGAATACTTATCTAGCCCTAAATCCAGTTTAGTTATCATACCTTCTAGTAACTTCAATTCTTCCGTAGAGGAATCCTATTTTTCTGATTTGAATTTTATGTTTTAACTTGACTAGTAGAATGGAGCTAAAAGCTGTTTTCTGGATGTTTGTCTGTCCTCCTTTCAAAGTTGAATCACAAAAGCTTACACTTGATAGCACTATAATAGAAAGATGCTGTTGAAATATTATACAGATTTAAGTATGTAGTTTGATATTACTGGCTAATGGACATACCACTTAAAGTTGTTGAAGAACTAAAAGTATTAAAATGTATAATTGCTAAATTAGTTTTGGATCTATACAACTGTTGAGATCAAAATTTTCCTTTAAATTTCAAGGTTTTATCTTGATATGATGCTTATTGAATGCATGTGTTCATCTCTTTCAACTTTGAATCTTGAGCCCTAATATTAAATGCAAAAACCTGAATTCAGTATGATATTTAGATAGGAATTTTTTATCCATTTGTATATCATTTATTGTTTTTTTATTAACTTTGTAATTAAATAATCTAAATGCCAATTAATGATTTAAAGAAATAAATGTTTGAATACATTTCTATAGAAAGGTGACTTATTCTGGACATAATAACAATTCTTTATATATTTTATATGTAATTTTTCATCTAGATATAATGAAGCAATTAGTATAATAAAAAAGTAGTCATTGTCAGGTGAAATTCCTGCAGAAAGTAATTATTCTTTGTCTGAAATGTTTAAACAATAATTTTAAAAGTTTTTTTTATTGTTAAAAAAATATATAGGAAAAAAAGTAGTCGCTAACTATATTGGAAATGGGCTATCAATATTTAAGTGCCTACTACTCATCCAGAATCCCACATCCTTAGCAGAATCCTACAGATAACATGCTATTGCTTTTTAGCTCTCTACAATGGACATCATTGGGCAATCCTGACCATTATGACCAAGCGGTAAACAAGTGAAATACGGATATATTACAGTTATTCTGATTAACATGAGCCCTCAAACCTCGTGATTCAACTACCTCTATCTTACAAGCAGTATATATGAAAGAAATATACCACTAAACACAGCTAAATGGGTAATATTGAAGTTCTATATTTATTGATTTTTTTTTTACTATTTTTTTAAATTTTAAATTGTTGAATTATCGTAATTGATTCAAATTTTATTTATTAATTTTAAATAATAACTATATATATATTGTATTATCATTCATTGTGATGTGATACACTACGGCTTCTTTAATGAAGTCAGAATCTCTCAGCCACTATGCCCAGAGAAACTGTTAGCGACCTTATCTTCTGTTTTCATTGCCCACCCTAAGATTTTCCCATATTCTTCTCTATCCTTCTCCATCCCATTTCCACAACATCATCTTTGTCCATTCTATTGTCTTTATATCTAGATCCCCCTTATCTTTTTTTAAACCCAGCATAAAAACCAAGAACCTACTTTCTGTATAATCACTTTGTTTATATTTATTCTCCAACAATTTCATTATTTGTATCCTTTCTGCTTATAAGCATTTCCATTCAATTAGCAGATACCTAATATTTTCTATGTATTCCTTTTATAATTTGTAGACTAAATCACCCACATTTCTCAATTTATGTGTATATTTCCTTGTTGCTAATGATCCTGTTAAAGCTTTAAACAGTAAACTACTTTCCTTGCTATTATCATAAATTAACTCGCATCCAAATTCTGTTTACTTTTATATATATTAAAACTCTTTTTATTCTCCATACTAGTTCTCCATCTCTCTAACTCCTTATCTTTTATTAATGCATCTATTCTTCTATCCCATTCTTTGCCACTATAACATTCAGCAATTCTCCTAACACAATCATCCCACCTTTTGTACAAATATTTTGACAAAAAATCTTTATCCAAATCTTCTGCATACCATACTACCTTTCTCACCCACTTGTTGTCTGCCTTTTACTTGTAACCCAATTAAATATTATTTGGCTATTTTCTTACTATCAATAAATTGCAATCTACCGAACATTTTTATTTTGCTTTTGTATTTCTCATATAAAAACTTGATCACCCCATTTCTCCTTGAATTGCCTCCTTTTCCATTCACACATCTGTCTTCCTACTTGTCTTTGTACTTTTTTAAAGTAATCTAACACACCTTTACTAACACATAATGCATTGTTACCATAAGGTAATCCTGCTACTGCCATTTTCTTCCATACAATTCTTGCTACATCATATTTCTAGTACAAAAACACTAAATTTCTTTAGCAATCCCTTTCTTTCTTTGCTTCATTTATCAATTTTTTCTCCCATTCATTCAAGCAATTTCTCTGATTACTTAAGATGATTCTCAAATAATTATACATATTCACCACATTCTTTCTCTTATTTCCTCAGCATTTATCATTATTACTTTTGATTTTTCTTTACTAAATTTAATCCCAATCCTTTTCCCCACCCTTGCACACATCCTCACCATAATTATACATCTTTCTTACTTTCTGTGCACAAAAAGATATCAGCAAATAAAAGATCTGATAATGTATACACTCCCTTGCCATCTATTTTTGGTATCTCTACTTCTCTTTCTAGTCTTTCTATTGCTCTCTTTATTTCTCTCAAATATAACAAAAACAAAATGGATGACATAGGGCATCCTTGCCTTAGTTCCACTGCACTTTTATCTCTGATTCTATATTTCCTAATTGATATCTATAGTAGTAATTTTCATACAATCTCTTAATAGGATCCATTAAAGCTCCATTCATTTCCAAATTTTCTAAATTTACCCATAATCTATTTTCATTTATTCTATCATATGCCTTTTCTATATCTGTAAAACCATATATAACTGCCTATCTATATTCCTACTCATATCTATAAGTTGTGTGACTTCAAATAAATTATCTCCTATATGCCTATCCATTTTAAAATCTTATTAAAACAGGAAAAACTCTCCATACAGCAGTGCCACTCCGTACAAGCCAGAATAATCAATGGATTCCAGGAAGCTTGCACATAAAATCCCTATCTAGTGCCTACTCATCCATTATTCCCAGAATAATTTCTAGCTTGTGGCTTTTGTCAGTGATGAGCCTTGGATCATTAGATAGAGATTTTATGCCCAAGCCTTCTGGCATTCATTGATTACTCTGGTTTGCATTGAGTGGCACTACTGTATGGAGAGTTTTGCCTGTTTTAATAAAAGTTATGAGCAAGCATAAGAAATAGTGATCATGAGATGTTTAGTGATTCATTCTAAAACCTTTTTGCATTTCTCCCAATATATTATTTTGCCACCCTTCCAACCACTATATATGCAAAAACTTTATATAACACTGAAATAACTACTATTGGTCTATAATTGTTTATCTTTGTATGGGTCTTACCCTCCTTTAAATCCTTACTCTTGTATTATTCCAGCTATCTGGAAATTTTGTCTTTTGCATTCATAAAAAAGCACATGTACATTAGCTTGAAATGCTGATCTTTAGTTTATTACAATTTATATACATTGCACTATATAAATAAATATCTCATTTACATATGTTCAGTTTCATTTAAGAATGACGTGTCATAAATTCTAGAAAATTTCATAGGCGTCATTTATTCAGACATGGTAAAGAGTAATTTAAAGTGATTGGTTTATCTTCACACTTTCATTTCCAGTGCTTAAGATTTGCCCATACTTAAGCATTTGGGTTGAAAGAATAGGTGGATTCATTCTATTCTTTCACAAAGACTTTATCTTGTGTTGGAAATGAAAGTATTCATTTATTATTAACATTCATAAAAAAGCGCATGTACATTAGCTTGAAATGCTGATCTTTAGTTTATTACAATTTATATACATCGTGCTATATAAATAAATATCTCATTTACATAATAGATTTAATTTTGTTCTATTTTCCAAATTCATCACCATCTCTGCTGCCCATTCATCTAAACCTTTTGACTTTCCACTTTTCAACTTCTTCCCTGCCTCATTCAATTCATTTTCTGTAAAACTAACATTTCCATTACTGTGTGCTTTTATGTTTTTTATCATTCTGTTCTTCATATCTAACACTTCTTCTTTATTCATTACATACTTATTTAAGATTATCTCTAATTCTTTTCTAGAGATACACTCTTATTCCTCATCAATTAGTAATACTATTTCTCTCTCACTACATTCCTTCTTTTAACCTATTTCCAAACATTTTTCTCCCATCTCTTCCATTTTTATTAATATCCTCTATAATTTACTATTTAATTTCATTCTCTATATATAATTACCTATTTTAGACTTCTTCTTTTTTTCATAATAGTTTTCCCATTTAATATTAACTTCTTTTTACACTTTCTCTGCTTTTAATAGCACATTTATATTCTCTGCATGCTTTTTTTCTTTTAACACTTTTACTAATTCTCACTTTTATTCTTCTGAATATTCTCACCTAAAATGCTATTTGCCATTCTTTCTATTTCACCACACCAGTCCTTATATTTATCACCAATAAACTTTTCAATTGACACTCTCTATTGATACATGCTTAAAGTTATTTTAAATTTGTACTAGGAAATTTATAGAAAGTTATATAGGACAAATATAATAAGTAAAGAAAATACCAAATAAAATGTATATACAAATGCACACATATATCTATATGCGATATTAAAAATAGCATGAAATTATTAACTTAACAATTTGCATTACCTAAATTAACATGCATTTGTGGCAATCATTGAATGAAAATAAATATATGGTGAATCAGTATTACCCAACTGATAACACCTTTTTACTTTTGGCAATGACAATCATATATTGGTAAATGGTAAAAGTGCTAGAATGAAGTCCCTATTATTAAATAATGACAACCCAATAAATAAATGTTAAAATATTTATTAAGGTGTTTACAGTCATATGATATAAGGAATAATTTAAATTCAGTGATTTGTCTGTTGTAGTTAGTGAATTGTGAATGTTTAGTTACTAATATTAAACCTTGTACTTGGAAAGAATGCTGAGACTGCATTCTCATCTCTCACCTGCTGTTGACTTGAGTCAAATGCAGATACAATAATATCAATAGTTAGCAGTTTCCTGCTCCAGGATTAACATGCCTCACTGTCTTCTATCAAATTGTGAATAATTGTACTATCATCTGATGATTGTCTGATATTGTCACTTTACGATCTCAGATGAATTTTCATTATGTAGCCATATCCTTTTTTTTTTATAGAAAACTATCAGATTAATTAACTTAACTTTCCAAATTATATTTTTGTTCAAATAGATATTTACTTATATTCATAGTAATTTTGTCAGATGAATTGCATCCTCAATAAAATATTGATAACATCATAGTATGGATCATTTTCATTATTTGAGGGTAACCTAACTGTGAGTTTACAATAATTTTTCTATCTGAAATAATTTTGAATTCAGTTTCACTTAAGTTTAATATTTTCCAACCCAAACCAATTTTTGTTTAATCTGAATTTACAATTATGTGATTACAGAATGATTCATTTATAACTGAAACTTAAAGTGCATTTTAATTTATTTCAATGAATAGAGAGAATCGATTTTATAACTGCACATAAGGGAAAGTAGTGCATAAACTTTTATCATTTAAATGATTTGTAAATTTGTCCAAGTATTGGTTGCAAATGACATTTTTTAGAATTATAATGTATTATTTTATGGTTAAAAAAGAAATATCCTGGCTTAATTGATAATAAGAATGGAATTTGTGTGTGTTAAACATCTGCACATATTAATAGCAAATTTAATTACTTATTTCTAAGACAAGTTCTAATATAAAAATGCAAAGACATTTCTAGAAATATCAAGATAATTCCAAAGAATTATTAAAAAGCTGATTAAATACAAGAGGTCAGCATGCTCCTATATGAAGAACCTTAGACTTCTATAACCAATGAAATTCCAACAAAAAGTAACAAATGAACTCTAGTAATGTTTAAAAATAATCTTGATATTGATTCTTGTTTTGCAAGAAATTTAGTTCTATCATATAACAAGCTAAATCTGATACCAAATATGTATTGTAATGGTAAAAAGGGAGTAGAAAGATGATCTGACCATCTATCATTAATTTACACAATAAAAAAATTATACTTCACAAGGGCAAATATGAAGAGAATAATATATATTTATGCTGTGGTGAAATGATGGTAATCATCCTTATTATTATTGAAAATGTATTGTATGTTAATTTATAATTATAAAGAATTTTAGAATTAAGATTAAAGTCAAAAACTATATGCATAGATTAGCAGTCATTTCCTTAATTATCCTCATTATAATATTAGCATACTGTATTATTATTTTAATTGTGTAAAAAGCACAGACAAAATTTAAAAGGTTTAGAATGCTTATGCCTCTATTGAAAACTTGTAATTTATCCACTTTCATATATGTATTTCATGAATGAGAAATTAAATACTCAAGTTGTATTGATTCAAATAAATATGCTTGCAAATATCTTTGCCATCACATGATCACCATTTCTTATGCTTGCTCAAACTGTTAAAACAGGAAAAACTATCCATACAGTAGTGGCATTCAGTGCAAGCCAGAAAACTAGTCTGGGGAGATGGATAAGTAGGCACTAGATAGGGATTTTATACACAAACCTTCTTGCATCTATTGATTACTCTGGTTTGCACAGAGTCGCACTACTGTATGGAGAGTTTTGCCTGTTTTAAATCTTTGTATAGAGATTAAAATAAATGTTTAATTATAAAATTAGACTATATTTATAATATTGTTATCTTGTTTTGTAAAATGATAATAAATTGTAATATTGCCAAAATCAAGATGTATAGAATTTTGTACTATCCAATTGATAATAATATTAGGATAGAGAGCACATAGTTGTGTTGCCTAGATATAAAATGCAGGGAGAAAAAAATGATTTCAAGAATTTAAATGAAAAAAAAATTTTTTTTAATATCACAAATATGCAATTCATATCAACATGCTAAAATTTAAGTCTGTATATGGAGTAAAATTCCCAGTGGTAATTTACTAAATATTCATCTCAATGCATATCCAGAAGAAAAACTGTAATGAGTGATTTGTCTGGTTTAAACTACATTCTACTTATTATTCAATTCTAATCACTGAAAAGTTAACATGTTTTATTGCTTAGAATTACCAAAGTGAAATGCATATATTTCTGCAACTGCTCAAGAAATATATTAATGTCCGTCTATGGTAATGACTTTTTTTTTCTTCTTTTTCTTAAGATATAACATTTATTTCAAGAATCACTATCTTTTTAAGCATTTTTTTTTTTTACTGCTATTCAATCATCGACTTTTATTCTACTGCAACCTATGGCAATTATAATTGCAGTTTTTGAAATTTTATTAAAATATCGATTTGGACAATATTTTTTTAAAGGATGCAGTTACAACTTTTTAGTAAAATGCTATATATATATAATCAACAATAGAAAACATTGCATGACTAAAGAAAATGTCATGTCATTAAATAAAACTCTCTAATGGAGGGCATTATTTGGGTTGTATATGTAAATGTATGTGTACATTGCTACCACAAAATCTGTGATATTTATATAAGTGCAGATGCATTTATAATGTACATTTACATGCTTAAGTAGTAGTGATATTAATTGAGGGGTACCACTGTATTCAAAAATGTACTCTTATCTTTGTTATGATATATGAATTTTGATGTTCTATTTTTTTTAATCATTAGAAACAATCACCAATTGATATTAAATATCTTATTAGATATATATTTATAAATTACTCATTTAATTATTTTAAGTATTACATGGAAAATTAACATTACTCAATGTAATGGTTAATTTACTAGTGTCTATAGTGTGTGTGTATATATATATATTGATTTCTTAATATAGCTCATTATTCCTGTTATTGTTCTGATTTCACAAATCTTATCAACCCACAAATATTTTTTTTTCCATCTCACCATCCCATTATTAAAACTGTGTATGAGTCCCTTATCTGAAGTGAGCTGCTGTTTGAAATGTTGACTGTGAAATAAAAGAAATTATAATGTTGAAGTCAGTTCTTAATTGGTCATGTTCATTGGTAGATCTTCTGAAAGGGAAAATGGCACTCTGCTCTTTTCACTGCTAAGAGTATTAAAATAAACTACTAGTGTTGTCATAAAAATGATGATCAGAAATTATATCCTATGTTTCAAGTATTTATAGAAAGATTAAATGCAGACTTGACCATCATCATCAATCTCAGAGAAAGGATTGAGTGAAGGGTTAATAATTATAGTTAACTTCACTAATGCTTAGAACCACTATCCATTACATAAATGATTACCTTTAATCGGAGATCTGGGTAGATATTAGTGGACATGACAAATGAGTCAATCAAACTCTCATCATTACATAAATGGCACCTAATGTTTGTACTATGCTTAAAACAATACATCTGAGATAATCAGTTCATAGTTTGCAACTAATATGGTCATCATTATATATTTGGTGTTATATTGCATATTAAATAATCTATTTAGATCATTCTGACTGCAAATAATTCAGCTGGGGCAAATAAAGATTCAGGTCTGGATGGTTAAATGAAAAATAAACATGAGTGTAATCACATAAGAATAACAAATTGATAATAAAATATTAAATATTACTAGAATAAAAAATTATTACTGAAGAAATAGACTATAGATAAAAAAAAAAAAAGTTGGGGGACAAGCTGGTACACAAGTATAATTTAGGATTACAGTTATTCAATATAAAGATGAGTGCATATGAGATGATATTTGGATATAGATGAGTAATACTGATATAAATTATAATATTGGAGTTATATTATGAATAAAAATTTTAAAGTAAAAAAGACATTGTAAAAAATGGACATGTAACAAGAGATCAGGTCAGGTATTGATAAAAGCTTGACTAATAAGTCAAGTGTAGTAGAGGAAGAAATAAACTGTTCTTAACTCAAGAAATTACAAGTTCAATTCAAAGGCAAAACTTTCCATACAGTAGTGCCACCCTGTGCCAACCTGAATAATCAATGGATGCCAGAAGGCTTGTGCATAAAATCCCTATCTAGTACCTACTCCTGTATGGAGAGTTATGCCTTTGTTTACAACAATTATGTGCTAGTATAAGAGATAGTGATCATGTGAAGTTCAATTCAAAAAGAAATATTATCACTACTGATGCAGAAAAGCAAATGGCATGTAACAATGAAATTGTTTCAAGAAATGCTTAAAGAAAATCAAAAAGTAATGCTTCAAAAGATCAAAAAAAGTCAAGAAATTTATGAAAAAAAAACTAAGATTGGGTGATTCAAAAAATAAATGGAATGAAAGAATTATTAATAAAGTTGGATAAAGGTATGAAATCAATGGGATTAGAAGTGCAAGCTCTAGAAATAAAAATAAATGATCATGTTAGAATGCAGATTAATCAAATTATAGAATTAACTGTAGAAAATATGAAACAAATGAAGGAATAGTTGTATTTATGTATTGTACTATTTCCATCATCTAATATGAGTATTAAATGTCTTTAGAAAACTGTAACTTTATTTAAATATTCCAAATACATTCAACTGTTAGTTATAGCACACAGGTTAGTATATGCTGTTCACATGACAATGATAAACAGTCCCATAAGTCAACCTGATGTGACTATATATAATGTATGAAAACCAATAATCAACTTTGCTCTTAGAAAAAAGTAGAGAAATCAGGAGGAACCTCATAGATAAATATATGAAATTTCTACTGACTGTTGCTTTTGGCAGAATGGCGCAGTTGGTTAGAGTGTTACCTTAAAATTCAATATTCAATGAATCTAAAAGTCCAGGTTTGATTCTCATGCTAGTACTGTCATTGGTCATACCAGCAATACCTGAACAAGAGTGGAGAATAATACCTCTCAAAACATTGTGCATATACTAACCTGTGTGCTATTATTAACAGTTGAATGTATGTGGAATATTTAAATAAAATTAAATTTTTCTAAAGACATTAATACTCATATTAGATGATGGAAATAGTCCAACATATAAATACAACTAAAAACACCATCATCACAAACCTTTAGGAAATGAAGGAGTAATTACATATGGTAATAAAAGAAATAGAGACTTTACAAGTAGAAGAAGAAAATCAAATTGAAGTACAGAAAGAAAATATATTACAAAGATATGATCTATTGACCAAAAAGAAACAGTTGAATAGATATTACACAATAAAAGTATTCAGATCTTATACTGGATTGCCAAACTTTAAGCTAACCAAAAAAGATTTGTTGGATTAGGAATCAAACACGAAAAAAAGAAAAGGAGTAGTGAATCCAATTAAAGTAGTGGCATCAAGTGTAGGCATAAAAGTACAGGGAATACCTAGAAATGAACAGTTTAGTTTTTGAAAATCTAAACTTTTGGAGGATGATCACGTGAAGCAATAAGTAGTTTGGAAAGATTCTTTCTATTGAGTTCCATATTTGAAGAAATGAAGTTAACTAATTCATATAGCCATCTTCAAGATGTATCACAGTCATGGTAGGAGTCATTATACCATAAGTCAAATACTAAACTGAAGAATATTAGAATTGTATTAAATATCAGATATATCAAGGATGGTAAATAAACCACCTGAATTTAATTGTATGCAGCAGTCATATATAATGTGACATTACTTTTATAAGCTTGTAGTTACAAAAATGCTCCCTGTATTGCATTTTTGTATGCATCTTATATGTGAGAAAATAAATGCTGGTAAAATATATTATTTCAAAGTTATGCTACCTTGAATTTATTATGTTTTGTTTATATTCATTCAAACAAATATGTTTGAAAATCTTTTTGTACAAAAAGATTAAATAAATAACACAAAAACTCTATCAAATAATGTTGTAAATTATTCTTCACATATAATATGTGATAAACCACTCAGTTTCAATATGTCACCATGATTCTAGTACATGGTACTGAAAGTGCTTGTCAAAATAGTATTAGTGGTTAATGTTTTTGGAATTTTTTCTACTCCATTGGTCACAATTTATATGTGATGAATAATTTCCAGATGACTAAAATGAATCTTTAATTATAAAAATAGAATACAGTTATACTATTATTCTCTTGGTTTGTAAAATGATAATAAATTGTAATATTATCAAATTACCCAGACATAAAACACAGGGAGGGAAAAAATTGGTTGGTTACAGAAATTTAAACAAGCCAGAAACTAGTCTGGGGATATTGGATGAGTAGGCACTAGATGGTGGATTTTATGCACAAGACTTATGGCATCCATTGATTACTCTGGCTTGCACTGAGTGGCAATACTGTATGGAGTTTTGCCTGTTTTAATAAAAAAAATTAATATCACAAAATGCAATTGATATAAACATGCTAAGAATTAAATGTTTTTCTTTATTTTCTGACATGGAGTAAAATTCCCATGGTAATTATCTAAACCTTTTTCTCAATGCATCTCCATAAGAAAAATTGTAATGAATGATTTGTTAACTACTGTCTAAAAAAACAGGCAAAACTCTCCATACAGTAGTGCCACTTAAAGTAATCAGTGGATGCCAGAAGGTTTGTGTATAAAATCCTCATCTAGTGCTTACTCATCCAATATCCTGAGACTAGTTTCTGGCTTGTGGCCTTCATCAGTGGCTGGCACTGAGTGGCATTACTGTATGGAGAGTTTTTCCTGTTTTAATAACAATTATGTGCAAGCATAAGAAATGGTGATCATGTGATATTTAGTGGTTTTAAACTACTGTCTACTTATTATTCAATTCCATGACGCCACATTGCTGTGGAGTTACCATCTCTTATTGTTTGGAATTACAAAATATTTCTTCAACTGTTACAAGAAATATACTAATAAATCCATCTATGGTAATGACATATATTTTTTTTCTAACAATATATCATTATTTTTATTTCAAGAAACATTATCTTCTATATTATTTGTTTTTGCTACCATTCAATTATCGATTTATTCTACTGCAACCTATGGCAATCATAATGGAATTTATATCAATTTGGAGAATATATTTATGGGAGAATATATTTAAGAAGAATGCATTTTAAGTTTTCTTAGTGAAATGCTACACACATATAATCAACAATAGAAAACATTGCATAACTAAAGATAATACTATAGCATTAAATAAAACTCTCAAAATCGAAAACAATATTGTTTTATATGTACAATTTATTAGCTTACATTGTTATCACAAAATCTGTGGGAATTAAATAAGTAAAGTACAGATGTATTTATAATGTATATTTATATGATTAAGTATTATGTGCTAGCATAGTATAGGTATTGAGGGGTATTACTATACTCAAAATTTATTTTTGCTGTTATGATATATGAACTTAAGATGTTTTATTGTATTTTTTTAAATATTAGAAACAACCACCAATTGATACATATTTTGTAGATTTATAGTTATTATTTTAGATTATTTTATGTACTACATGGAAAAGGGCCATCAGTCCATGTAATGATTAATTTATTTTGTCTATTATATATATATATATATTGATTTCTTATTGATAAATTTCAGCATATATATATATCCCTACATGGAATCTCTCAATAATAATATTAAATTATCATTTATTCGCGAGAATATTATATATATGTCACTTAAGAGTTTCTAGAAGGTAATCGCAACTGAAATGTCTTGCAACTTTAATCAGTGCTGAAAACACCATATACTAGTGGGTATGTTTGTCTCTTTAAATTGCCTTTACATAAATAGATATACTTTGTAGTTGATGTCATGAAATTGACAGCTAACATTATTTGTGGATCTATAAAAAAATTAAAAACTATAAAAAAAAATATTATTTTTCTCTCTCATGGAAGCAAAAAAGGAAACATCAAAATGGCTAAAATTGGCTCTTTATAAGATTTCAATCCAGCCTATCCTGAAAATTTGCTAACCTACATGGTACAAATGCTTTTCTATATGTAAACTAATCAAATTAACTGACTTAAAATTAGCATCACTTGTGTCTATCAATGAATCTCAAATATATGAGATCATACAAGACCATCCTATGCTTTTGACTGAACTTGACTTAGATTAAGTGCTATCTCAACTGTGTTTTTCTATCTTGAATCCCTAGGGGTAATGCAGAGATGTCATTGTAATTTCTGTATACAAGGGAGGGGGGAATAAAATATGTTGCCTCTAAGCTGCAAATTTGGAGATTTTTTTAAAATGAAGCTCTGAAAGACTAAGATAATAATCTTAGGATTAAGCTGATATCACATTTGATTCAGCTGTCTCACAAGCAATTCTGGTTGAATCTACAGCAATTCAGACTGCTCCATTAAAAAAAAATAGTCCCTATATTAATGACATGGATCAGAAAGTCAGAATTTAAAAATTTCCCTGATCAGAATAAACAAACAGGATTTATTATTAATAATAATATGGTTAGTTTGTTATAGCTGTGACAAAATAAAACACATACCGAATGTGTGTGTGTCAGCTACATAGATTCTGATTGTTTTAAAAAAAAGTCACTCCAAAAAAAATGAAGTCTATTCCAAAAAACTGGATGGGCAATGCAAAATCAATTAATATCAAATGCCTGTATAAATTATGTGAGAAGCATTGATTCTGCTCTCAAAAACAGAATTATTAATGCTTCACCAAAATCAATGGAAATGATTATCACATCTGCAGTGTCTATTATGTCAAAAGCATTTGGACTATCATTAATAGAAAAAATAATCATTGCCAACATCCTAACAGGAGAGAGATTATTTATTATCAAGGCAATCAAATAGCACTCTTGGGTTGAACAATTTGCCTCTCATTGTGTCTCCTGATAAGTATAGTAATTTATCAAGTCATGACTGGTTCAGTCACTTGGGATTTATAGTGACTAAAGTGAACCAGCTCAAAAAAATAAAATCAAAAAGCAACTAACCAGACAAATTTAATGATAATTTGATCTCTACAACCATCCATGAAAATAAAAAATGCCAAAATATGGATTGGTATTTAAGTTCTACATTATATATTCAAGGGACTTACCAAATGAGTTCCAGCAGTTGTAATCAAATTGGAAAAAATTACAAATAATGATTGTTGAAACAGCAGATGGACAGCAATACCACAGATATAGAAAATAGCTATGGATGAACTATATTTCATCAGTCAACAGGAAGTCACCAGACAACAGTGAAGAATCATCAGTCAGCAATGATTCTACAAAGTTCAAAGTCATTAGATCTACAAATGAAGACACCAGACCTGCTGATGTGAACCTGATGAAGCCACAAAGTGATGAAAACATTCACCAAAGCATCTGAATAACTACATTCTACAGAATTAATTTTAGTCAGATTCCACATTATTTTGACCAGATTGAACATTCATTGCCACAGACCAATATATATCCAATAGCAGAAACAGGTTAATAGGTATTGATGCTCAGTAAATTGATTGCTTTCATTATGGAAGTGGATCTGGCTATAAATAGCCCAGTTGAAAGTAAAGTGAAACATCAATTACTATCAGAGCTGAACAGCAGTATGCATTTTGTCCATTATATGACTAAAGCAAAGGCAAGCTCATGCTAGAACTGGAAGCTGCTAGTTCATAACTAGACATGAGCCAAGGTATCATAAGATAGATGAAAGTGTCACTGTACCTACATGAGGCAAGCTGTCACAGGACAGCTGGAAGTGTTAGATAAACCTAGAAAGAGACTTGAAATACCTTAGATAGTTTCATGGCAACCAGATGCTATATCTCAGCCAACACATCAGGTGTCCAGTATAGCAAATATTGTGTATATATATATGCCAAAGGATTTCTAAATATTGTATATATATATATAATAGACAGGGTATGAGCACAGACTTTCACATGACCCACCACTCTCCACACTATATCATAACACTGATACACCTGAACACACATATGTCGAAAAGATAAATTATCACCTTTATACATATTTCATGCTAAACCAGCAATCATCAGTTGGTCCAGATTACCATCTCTACACATATATGCTACAAGTGCTTAGATATATATTAAGATAGCAAATCCTCCTACTTTAATGGACAGGCTTCAATGTACTCCACACTCCAACTGTCCATCCAATTGAAATCTGATGATGGAATGCTCAAAGGCCACCCTTAGGCCGAGATTGTTGTCACACCCATGTTGACCTAAAGGTCAATATGACCCCTCATGTACAGGACATAATCCATTAAATACATATACAAGGGATAGGCAGACATCTCTAATATGTAATAGATGAAATACACAGGCTTATATATACCTGTGTCTATATATGTAATAGACAGGGTATGAGCACAGACTTTCACATGACCCACCACTCTCCACACTATCTCATAACACTGATACACCTGAACACACATATGTCGAAAAGATAAATAATCACCAATATACGTATTTCATGCTAAACCAGCAATCATCAGTTGGTCCAGATTACCATCTCTACACATATATGCTACAAGAGCTCAGATATATATTAAGATAGCAAATCCTCCTACTTTAATGGACAGGCTTCAATGTACTCCACACTCCAACTGTCCATCCAATTGAAAATCTGATGATGGAACGCTCAAAGTGGGAGGATTTGCTATCTTAATATATATCTGAGCACTTGTAGCATATATGTGTAGAGATGGTAATCTGGACCAACTGATAATTGCTGGTTTAGCATGAAATACGTATATTGGTGATTATTTATCTTTTCGACATATGTGTGTTCAGGTGTATTAGTGTTATGAGATAGTGTGGAGAGTGGTGGGTCATGTGAAAGTCTGTGCTCATACCCTGTCTAAGCCTGTGTATTTCATCTATTACATACTAGAGATGTCTGCCTATCCCTTGTATATGTATTTAATGGATTATGTCCTGTACATGAGGGGTCAGATTGACCTTTAGGTCAACATGGGTGTGACAACAATCTCGGCCTATGTGTGTTCAGGTGTATCAGTGTTATGAGATAGTGTGGAGAGTGGTGGGTCATGTGAAAGTCTGTGCTCATACCCTGTCTATTACATATATAGACACAAGTATATATAAGCCTGTGTATTTCATCTATTGTATATATATGTAAAATATATATTTCTAATTGTATTTAAAAGAAACTGTGTATTATAATCACAAACATACATTATTAGCTGTAGTATGACTTAAAAGTCCCAACAGTAAATTCTGATGTGCCAATAGTTAATATTAATTCAAGATTACTCTCATAATAAACTAATAAATTGTTTAATGATGGTATATCTTGTTTCCTTAAAAACTTTTTCTTGTTCTTAATCCAGATACTATTTCTGACCCTTTCTTGTTAAGTTATACAGTAGTCACTTTATCTTTTAGAAGCATATCAAGGAAATTTTAGAGACTGATTATTAAACTAATCAATTATTATTTAATGGTATTTCTATTTCTGGAGCAGGAACAATTCTTTTAATCTAATCAGCTTAACTAAATCTTTAAAAAGCCTAGTTCTCTAATTATCCATTGAAATAAAATATTTTCTAACAAAAAAAATATCAAGGTACAAATTTATCATATTTATATTTTTTTTTTCTTAAACTAAAAAAAATATCTAACATGACTTTAACATTATTTAACTTTATTACAATATTATATATTTTGATTACAATATTATTTAAACTTAATTACATCATTTTTATTTTATTCTATTGGCAACTGTTCCATAAGCATTGCAGCACCCCCAGAAAAAAAATTAATTATTAAATTTGTGCTTGAAAGTAACAATACTATAACAATCAGTTAATATTTTGCATAATTATTATGTAAATACAACTAATTAAATTTATTTTTTTTTTTAAATTTAATTTAAATGATGCTTGGGATCATCCTATTCAAAGATGTTAATAATTATGGCAGTGCCAGAAATGTCATATTCAGTGAATTCCATTAAGATTAATTTGTTCTCATCAATGCACAAAACCTGCCATTGGAGCTGCTCACTGCAGCAGCATTAATAGTTAGTTGAGAGTGATATGTTTATGTATTCTGTTTTCCCTTCAGAGTGATTAATTTTTAATGTTTTCATTTAGAATGAGCAATAAAAGAGCAATCCAAATAAAAATGAACTGGCTGGCTTTGAAATAACAATAACCAAAATAAAACATCTTATTTCTTTGCATTTCCACGAGAGAATAGTTGATTTCTTTTTACTTCACAAATGTTTAAGATCAATTTATTAATAGATGAATCTATGGTCATAGAAAAAATTGTGTTGTTTGTTTAGCTAATATTGTAATGTTATATGATTTTCTATTTTATTTATCATTACTAGTATAGTGATAGACAGTATTTAAAATATATATATGTATTTTGTGGAAATAAATTATTTTAAAGTTTTCTATTTGTTTATATATTGTTATATAATTTCCTGCTAAAGGAAGAAGAAACGAGTGTAACAAAAAACAGAAATATAAGAATAAGACTATGTTTTTATTGCATTGGGGATTTGGATTGTTGCTGAAGACTTAACATGGATAAAAGATCATGGTTTGGACAGAGGATTTTCCTGGTGAGTATCGCCACCATAGTATACCAAAGCAAACTAGAGACAGTAGGCCACACAGGTTTTATTATTAATTTAAATAAAGCATAATGCATATATGATAATTTATATATAGACATACATAGGAATTAAATTTGGTAAATAAAATCTATTATATAAATTTATCTATGTGTGTGGGAATTATTTGATAAGGTATAATTTCTGTTATATGTAGACATACATAGGAATTAAATTTGATAAATAAAATCTATTATATAAATTTATCTATGTGTGTGGGGATTATTTGTTAAGGTATAATTTCTGTTAATTAGTGCCAATATACAGAAAATAATTTGATGCACTCCGTCAGTCTGAAAGGGAGACTGTACAAACCAAATTTGAATTAATATACTACCAGGAAATGAGAAGAAAAAAAAGATGGCTTTATATATTATTAACATGGAAAATAAAACAGAAATGTTAAAATTTTCAATGACATGATATGCTAAAACTACTTTATTACATTTTATAAACTATGACAATTCAAAAAAAAAAACCTTTTATCTAAATAGCATCTTATGGAAGTAAAATGTATACATGCAACAGCAGTTTTTGATTAGTCAAAAATTACTATAATAAAAAAGGTCATAATTATATATAAAAAAAATTTAACATTATAATTTGTATTGAGAAATCAAAGTATAATCTGCTTTGTCTTATTGCAGCAACATGGTTAAAAAAACAGTTTCAGTAATCAGTAGATACAAGACAATAATATTATATTCATACCCAAATAGTTTCTAGCTGTTGGCTGTCTTCGGTCTGAGACCATATAACCATACAAGTAATTTAGTTTAAGTACAAAATCTTAAGGTGTTTTAATCTTAAATTATTAGCTTGAATAATAAAAAAGTGGTAAAGGAAGTTGCTAAAAGGGCGAGTGCAAATCCTACTTTTCATTGAAGGTGACAAACAATCAGAAAACAGGTATCCACTTATTACTCAATCTTACAATGGATATCCCTGGAGAAAAATAGATTGATTAAATTACCTCTCCCATTGCAGGTATTAAATTCATGTGATTTCTTTGACATTTTAATAAATCATTAAAATATATAAAATAAAACTAGCCTAACTAACAATATAATTATTAGCTAATTAGGAATGGGTCTCCAGAAAACCTATAATTTTCTTTTAACATTTTGTTAACTATTAAAAAAATTTTATGAAGAGTAAATGATTTTGGATGGATAATTAACTAGAGCTGTCATAATGATCTAAACAGGCATTCCATTTATAATTATTGCAATATTCTATAAAACTAAAACACGACCAATTTCAAGAGAATGGTAGTTTTTCCAAATTCGTAAGACCTGATTTGAATATGTTAAATTGCAATTGTATTTTTTCCATTTTTACAATTAGCACATCAATATTCATAACCTTAACTTAGATTAAACTTGATCATCTAGTCATTATTGCTACATACCCATTTATTGATAAATATTAAATAAGTAAGTAAATTGGGTTATAAATTAACTAGCGGGAAAAAAAAAAGTCTGTTTATTGATCTCAATACAAATTCAAACCCTAGAATATGAATAAATGATGAGTACACTTAAGGTTATGCCAATGACCTTTCATTTTTTCTGGAAGAAGAAAATATTTACTGTACAGATGCAAGATTGCCTGCCATTCGTAACTTTCCAAGCTTTTCTGGAATGATTTTGCCTAATTTAAAAAGCTCAATTATTATTACAATAAAAATGAAAGAATTTTTAAAATATCACTCTCTATTAATTTAAACAAAAATTAAATAATAATTTATTTCAAAATGTTGCTTTAAAAAGATCTATTAGTTGTATAAAAATTAAATTTATTGCTTAGTGAATTTATGAAAAATGTTCCTTCTTTAATTTTTTTAAAATTATATTGTAGAAGCAAATATACTTCATAAGTTTACCTATAAACAACAATTCATTAGTGTTTTTCTGAAGGTTTGTGATGATGGTGTTCATTAATTCCCATTCAGTGACAAATATTTGTTTAAATCATCTAACAACTCACTTAATAGCAAATTTTAATCGCTGGTAGTATTTTTAATCAGCATTCAAACCACTCACTAAAATTTCTTAATAGTAAGATGACACAGATTTTCATTAAAATTAATTAATTCTTGTAATATTTTTTTCATAAGCACACAATCTTCATAATCACTATCAAATATGTATTTAAATGTCTGAGATGGCCACAATTTATGCCAGCAATTTTTTAGTAATGAAAGTTTATGTGCTTATCCACCCATGAGCAAAACCAAAAATACACCTTTCATGCTAAATCTTTTAATAAACAATTGTACAAAAAAGATAGCATTTGCTATAGCTAACAAATTATTTCCTGATTATGAGGTCAGGTTAAAAAATGTACTGCAAAAATATTCTTTTAACAGATGAGATCAGCTATAGATTAGTTATTTATCTAAAATATTATAACCTTCAGGTAATCCTACAAACATGCTTTGTGCTTTGGCTTCTAGAATATAAAAAAAAAAGTTTTTGAGTCAATCAAATCATTTTTATTTGCAAATGCATCAGGAAAAAATTTTAATACCGTTCAAATTATGACAGTAGTTTTTTTCTGATCACCAGTAGTTAAAAACAAAAAACTGGGATTTAGGTGGCATGCTAAGATAGTAATTTTTTACTTAAAATGAATCATAAGAAATTATTTTTAATTGTTAATATATTATAGATGTATATCTTTGATATAAAATTATCCATTTACATTAAATACTTTGCTTTGGACTGAGCATTCGTATATTTAGCATTTTCTTCCGTGTGCAGATTAGAAAAATTCTATGGCACTATTTAATTAAAATCAATGGGTTCAATGTACTTTCAAATAGATTCAATAAATATATTCTCATTAACAAAAATGTTCAATTATGGTCATTGTTTTCATAATTTTCATACTGTACATAGTTCTCAAATCTTCTAATATTTTGATTACTTTGTAATAATTAAATTTTTCATTAATTGATAAATATATTAAATTTATTAAGCACTTGCAGATGAAATAATAATAATGTGAAAGGCTAAAACCTTCGACAGAAGCGCCTTAAAAATTCTTATGTGACAGCTAATCAGATGCAATAATGATTGCACATGGAACTCTCAATTCAAGAACCCAAGTCAGAACTACAAGAAAAAGATGAAACCCATCTTCTTCTCTACTTAGTTCTGGCTTGTGTTCTTGAATTGAGAGTTCTACGTGCAGTCATTATTACATCTGATTGGCTATCACATAAGCATTTTTGAGGCACTTCTGTGGAAGGTTTTAGCCTTTCACGTTGTTATTATTTCATCTGCTAGTGCTTAATAAATTTAATATATTTACATTTGTTACTATCATTTCATTAGATTTGAAAATTGTTCATTGTAAATCGAAAGAAAATTTCACACTGTTTATTTGTATATAATATTTAGTGAATTAAATGTGAAGGTGTTTTAAGCTTCACGCTCTTAGTTCGGAATGCTTCAGTCTGACTTATTTATATATAAATTTAAGTAGAGAAAAAGGTGGGTTCCATCTTTTTCTTGTAGTTCTGGTTTGTGTTCTTGAATTGAGAGTTCCATGTGCAGTCATTATTACATCTGATTGGCTGTCACATAAGCATTTTTAAGGCACTTCTGTCGAAGGTTTTAGCCTTTCACATTATTATTAATTGATAAAGAAAAATGTAGTTGATAATACTTCTAGTATTGATACTTGCTTTACAACTGATATATTCAGTTAATTAATATAGCATCACACATGTTGATACTGTGTTATAATAAATGTGATAAATAAGTTAATGAAAATAATACAATTTTACTATAGCAAACATACATTTCACAGATTATATTAGCTGACAAAATAATAAAAATTGTCAAATTTTAAGATGTAAAATTTATAGTATTTTAAATATCAATGTATATGACTTCAATTATAAGTTATCCAAAAAAAATGCAAACAAAAGTACTGTATGAATAAACAAAAAAACAACATTAAAATTCAACATTTTATAACACTCAGCCATTTTCTGTCTTGGAGCAATTATGTTCAGCATATATGTTTTATTTTTCCTTTATTGTCTTTTTCAAATTTGATGTTCGATTTGCATATTTTCCAAGTGTAGTATAAAACGTTTTACAAAATTTTAGATCATACTTAAAATTAATACTGACTTAAAAGACATCAAAACATTTGGAGAAATCAGTTTCTTAATAATGACTGATCTATTACATGGGAAAAAAAAAGTTATTGTAAAAATAAAACTCAGAGTGTGTTTAATTGCAATGGAAGTCAGACATTTCACTATTTACTTTATTAAAAAAGAACAGTACAATAAGATTTTTTCTTATTCTTTCAATGAATGCAAAAATATATGTAAATATATTCTTTCAATTAATTAATAACTGTATTATAATTATTATTTTTTTAATTTTGTTTGTACTATAATTTTGATTTATCTATATATATTACACATATAAAAGTGTTTGTGTTATGTATATGTGTGTCTTTAAAAGTACTGCACATTTGCACTTCAATAAACAATATGTGTACTATTTTAATTGCAGTTTATCAACAAAACATAACGTATGCGAGAGGAACCTGGCTCCACTGTGTATATATATGGATGATTATTAATATCTCTGTAGATAAAATTAAATTTATAAGTTTATAAACAGTTACTTGAATATGAAAATGTATTCCTAAAAATCAATCTACAAAATAAAATTATATACTATAGATCATAAACAAATTCTTGTTTTATACCAAAAAACAACACAGCTGTTGTTACTTGACAGATACTAAAAACTTATACATTTATTAATATTATACAAGTTTTTAGCAGCTCTGTCAGTAACAACAGCCATGTTTTTTTTTTTTGTTATACTATTGATCAAAAATTAAAATGATCTTAATATTTGAAAAAAAAAAAAAAACTGTCTCAATTAATGTTTAAATTAGTTTGCTTTTTCAGATTGGATGAAAAATTACAACTATATAGACTTTTTCTATAAAAACTAATAAACATATTTCATGTTACATTTGCTATATATTGTAATATTAAGAAATATTCATTTATGTTGAATGGAATTTTGTTCTCATATTTATAATTGCATAAATTTACTTCTTATATAGCAATTTAGAATGCAGACAAAAATGCTATTGCTTTTGTTTTCTTAGTGATAAGTTGATATCGTGAGATTTAAAACATTATTAATATATGGTAATATAAGAGATGGGTGTGTTTTAAATATATTATACAAATGAAGAAATAAATAAATGGGTATTTTTTCCTTTTTATAAACTGCCCTAACAAGCAAAGTAATGCAACTCTAAATTATAGTGATAATCATATGCTTTATTTTATAATCACAATTAACAAAATAATTTCCAAGTACATAAATCTATTTTTTTTAAGCAAAGAGAGCTTTTATAAAAGAATAAAGTTTTTTTTTTTAATCTAGTAACTCTGTATATCTATACATATATACAAATATAAACAGCATACATATTGCAGTCAGTAACTTATTTTAAATTAAATAAAATATAACAATGCAACATATTACTGTATAATAAATGTCTATCCTGAAGTATGAACTTTTTTGTAAAGAATGTGATATTATATAAAAAAATAAATAAAATATACATAAGTTGTGACTAAATTCTAGATATCTCAACAGTAAACTTAAATCATATGGAGATATGTTTGAATTAATAATTCTGAATAATGCTAATTTATGTAATCATTTTCCACTACATGCTCTAAAAGGCTATTTAAAAATTCTTGCTGAATAGCAACTTCATATGATGAGCAAGACATATGCACATAGCAAAAATGTTCAATGAACTACAATAATATTATAACCGTATTACTATTTGATATTTAGCATATAATAGTTGTCTGAACCATGTGATAGCCTTTTTGGGTGCATCCCTGAGGCTTATAAGAATTTAAGGAAATGTAGCTTTTTTGAATAATCAATTAACATTTCCAAAAGAGATAACTGATTTCTATTTTTTTTTTTAAATAAAAATTGCATTCCAAATAAAAAGTTTAAAAATAGATAATCTTAGAATGAAACTTTAATACAAATACAAAATCAAGTTAATCCTAAGGATTAAACTCATAAATAAATTATCATATAATGTAATGAAATGCTTTTGAAATATTTTTTAAAAAAATTTAAAGAATATATTACATCATTATTTACTTTGACTTCACTTTTATGAACTAATCCTTGCATTTTCAATTTAGCAATTAAATTTTTTTAATAAGTTTATAATAAATGTTAGTATTTTTCTCAATTAATAATCTTTCTAAATTTAAATTAATCAAAAAAAAAAATCATTTTAATGCAAGCATGACTATAGATACATTTTTAATTTTTTGTATATGTTTAATAAATTTTTAAAGTAAAAACATTTTATAGGACTTTGCTAATGATTCATCTTCAAATTTAGGAACAAAATTAATTTTAATTACTTCTGAAAAACCTTCTGAACTTTGAGGTTCAATCATTTTAGATTTGATAGAATTCATCACCATTTCATTAACTGCAGTGTAATTTTTTTCTGGATTAAACAATTCTCTAAACTTATTATTATGCTTTGCATGATCAAAAGAAAGTGCAAAAAAGAAACAGCGGCAAGGAACTTTCTTTTTATTGGCACATTCAATAAACTTTTTTCGAGATTCTATGTCAGGATTTGTATTATCAACAACGACGCTTTTCTTTTCACTTAAAACTTTTTCACATAATAAAATACATTTCTGCCAAGACCCAAGTGTATCTCTGTTGACATGAATGTAACCTTTGGGAAGAAGATACTTTTTTGTAAAAAATGTTTTTCCTGATCCTGGATACCCTACTAAAATTATCATTTCTTGATAATCTGATGTGAGATTGGCATCCACTGGAAAACATAATGGTCCTTCATCATCAATGGTCATTGGATTAAAGTTTGGAAGTTTATAACTACTTTTTTTATAGTTTAAAAACAATTCTTCAGGTGTATAGAATTCTATACCTAAGTTAAGAGCAAATAATCGATCACTAACAGAAAAGTCCTTTTTTTTACCAGGTGCCCAATTAGCTTCTCTTCCAGCAGCATCTCCACAGTAAAAACTTTTATCCATATCAATTTTTATACCGCCGTTATTTTCAGTCAAATGTTGCCACATTCCTGGTGCTGGTTTTCTGTAAATACTAGATCCAGTAGACACAAAAACTTGCACTGGAACATTTAAAAGTTCAATGACTTTTTCAACTTTTTCTTTAAAATCATTGACATTGAGCCTACCTTTACTTATGCCATTTTGATTAGTCATAAAAACTATTTTATAGCCATCTTCGTATAGGCATTTTAATTTTTTAGTTATAACTGGATCCATTAATTTAAAATCATCTTTATTTTGAGGAAACACTTTGCCAGATTTAGTAACAATAATTGTACCATCGAAATCAAAGCAAGCAATTTTACATCGATCTTCTATACCAGTTTTATTAAAAACTAATAACTTTCCGTAGTTTTCCCAACCAAATACTGGGGATTTTGAATCACAATTGTTTAAAGATTTTTTAACATTATTTTTAAAAGTCATTTTCTTTAAATTTTCTAATTTTTCCAAATTTCTTTGATAATCATCTGTATTTTCGCCAGATTCAATTACTTTATTTTCATCTTCTCCATCATTCGAAAGAATAGCTTTATTTTCTACAGATTTTGTATTATTACAATCAGATTTAAAATGTTTAATACCTATTTGATCATCAGAATCAAGTCTCCGTTTTCCTTCATTACCCGGTTTTTTATTTAAAATATCTTCATGGTCAACATTGGAACATTTTAGTTTCGAACTTTCTTTAGAATCATTTTCTGAAAAAATAAAATGAACCGAATAGCCGTATTTTCCAGCTAATATATAAAGCGTATCACCTTCACGCAGAATTGCTTCGTCATTTCTTTTCAATTCTTGTTGGCACACTTCCGAAGCATTCGCTCCGAGTTGTTTAACTAATACCACCTGTTTATTAAAATCAGCACAGACTTCCAGCTGATGCCGAGAACATCTTTTATCTACGATTTTTGTTAACGGTCCACGTCCAAGAGTAATTGGTTCTTGATCAGGCAATTCAATACTATCCATATTACTGCCCTCCAAACAGTTTAAAACGCATTTGATCACTGTTGCAGAATCTTTTTCAAGAGACATACTTAGAAATAATTTAAAAATACAGACAAGTCAATATGTCACAAATTCTACGTTAAAAAAAAAGAAGAAGATATTCACACATTACTTTATAAAAATCTCCATTTTCTTCTCATTAAAAATAATAATAATGCGGCAGTTATCTTAGTGCGCATGTCAAGGATTTATTGGCAATGGGTTTAAAAATTATTTTCACACGCATGCTTATTCACAACTGTTTTATTTATTTTTCTTCATTTAAATTAATATATATATAAAGAGTTTTCTGACTTGATTTTTAAAAAAACATGTAAATGATTCACGTAATATAAAAGATTTTGAACACGTATAATTCTGAAAATGTTAAATGCAATGAGTTTCTTCATAATGTTAAAACTAGTTGAGAATTATACTCATTTATTTTTGGAACGATTAATTATTTTAATTAGAATTGTTAGAAATTCATACTACACACTAAAAAGTAGACACATAAATAATATAATATAGAAATTCACTCCTATATAAAAAATGTGTTGTCTGTTAAGTCTAGAACGGAATGTATTTTTTAAAAAAAGGGTAAGGGAATTAATTTGTTTATAAAAAATAATTAATTAATTTATGTTGCAATTCTTAAGAAGTTACCGATAAATCGGATATTTAATATTCCGGAGAGCCTAAATTTTTTTTAAATGTTTTCTTTAGCAGTTTTAAAAGTGGAAAGATAAGAAAATAGCAAAGACCGAGAAATAAAGACTCCAGAAACTAACGTACAGCTAGAGAAACAGATTAACCGTACAACTCTTGATGTATTTCGGCGAAGCGGGTCTGAAGATGAAAAATTTAGATATGTTTATATAAAATACTTTATATTAAGGATATTTTCAAGCTAATAGGGTTTGGTATTAATATAGATATTACTCTGTAAATATTTTGCATATTAAATTACTGATAGAGATATAACTTAAGATTTTTCTTTCCTGTTTGAATACGTAGTCATCACAGTATTCCAAAAACATCATCGTCTAGGTAATTTTTGATGGCTAGATGCAACAATGAAAAGTCAATAATATGAATTATATTGTGTTAGAAAATATTATGAAACCAATAATAATGCATTATATGGCATAAATGCATTTTAAAATATTTGAAATTAATAAATGTTTAAACTTTATTAAAATTAAACAGGAAGATAAAAATAATATTTATAGAATTAAATATTTGAATTTATATATGTGTTTGAATGAATAGATTTGATATTAATATACAATAAAAGTAAGTAATCTAATGGTTTATAACTCATAGATTTATAAGTTTATAAAGCACAAATTGTGAATCTTGAGCCCCAGTGTTTACCACTGCACTAATCCATAAAAGGGCATTAATATGCAATGGATATATGTATCTTGTGCTATATTGTACTTATTTATTACATATTTTGTAAATATTTACAGACTATTGTACAATAAATAAATTCAATATAGCATAAAATGGATTTTTAATTAGTGAAAAATATTTGAATCTTGGCTTTTTTTTTTTTAAAAAAATGGCCAAAAATAATTTTTATTTTGTAAACAACCTGCTATTATAGTATAGCATTTGTAAATCAACATATATATCAATTGATACTATCCTAGGAAACTAGATACTACCAGACTTCAGGAAAATAGAATTTATCCACTAATGGACAACTTTTTCCAAGACCCATACACCCAAAGAAAGATCCTTTTGGATTAATTTATTTTTTTAGCTCTCTCCCCACTTTAACATAACCTTCAAAATTCCTCTATCTGTAATAACATCTAATTCCTTTTTTTTTTTCCAGTGGATAATTTTCTTGTGATAAGATGTTTGCCTATTTCCATCATTTATCATTAAATGTTGATTACATTTTAATCTTTATTTAAACTTTTCAAATACAATTTGTTAGTAATAACCACAAATAGACAATATAGGTTAGTAATGGGTTGTCTATTTGTGTTATTACTAACAAGTTTATATTTGAAAAGTTAAAAATTTACTATACTTTTAACATTTAATGATAGATTATGGAAATAGTCCAACATATTATCACTTCTAATATACCATCGTCACAAACCTTCAGGCAAATGATAATTTTCTTCATTTACTCTTTTCAACATTAACTTTGAATCTTCTTATTCTTTCCATTCTTCCCTAAATTCATATCTTGATAGTTTCCAATCTTTCCTTTCATAAATCTGTCATATAAAACTGAACATCAAATAAATCATTTAACAATTTATTTATTTAACATGTGGATTTTTTTAAGAAGCTGAAGTTTATGTTGTTGCTATTTGTGAACATCCACATAAATATACTTTTTGAGACTCTTGCCATGTCATCTAATAATTGTGTATAGATATTTCCTCAAAACTTTGTAATAGCTTTTCTTTGCCTTTGGTTTTCTGTAAGTAAAACTATTTGATGTTTTTTTAATTCTTATAATAAAATAATTTCATTTTGAAAAATAAATTTTAAAGCTTTAAATTGTCCCATAATGTTGTCTTCTCTATAAAATATAAATGATCAATCTTACCCGAAATTGATGATAGACAATTTAAGTTTAAATAATTTTTTTTTCCATCACCAAATTAATTTTTGCTTCTTTATAGAAATTTTTTCAAAATGACAGCGATTTTATATAAAATTCATTAATATTATGCATTATTAAACTTCAGGAATACATTATGTATTTTTTTATTTTCGTTAAAAGCTTTATTAGATTTTATAATTCTTATACTAATATCTTTATCACTATTTTGGACTTAAATGTCCATTAAATTTTTTTAGACCAGGGGTGTCCAAAATGTCAACCACGGTCTCCCAGTCGACCGCAAGACCTCTGAAAGTTGACTGTGTAATTTCTTTTTCTTTGTAAAATTTGCATCTTCTAAATCAATAATTTTTTTTTTCTTGAATTTTTTTTTAAATTCATGCCCAGCTTTAAAAAATATTTATTTATAGGTAATTTAAAATTGTAATATAATAAATATTTTATAAAGTGACATGGACAAATTATAATACTAGAGGGAGCTGAGATAATTTAACCTTGTGTCTGATGAATTTTCTTATTGGCCAAATTGAGCAAAAATTTGACTGATTTGATTCATTAAATATGGATCTAGCCAGTTTCCTTTCTGAAATATATTAATGAACAATAATCAGAATTGTTTTAATTTAGCTTCTAAAAATTGAATTATTTTATCATCAAATTGGTTAAATGTAATAAAAAATAATATTAATAACTGAAAAAAAAAAACATATGAAAAATAGCCTGCAGTAAAACAAAGGAATTATATTTCAACTAATCATTATGTGAAAATATTAGTGTCTTAGAAATTACAATAGCTGATTATTCACTTCTGTTGTCTTTTCTTCATCTAAAATTAAATATTTTAAATAAAAATCTAAATCTAGCCATATTATTAATCAATATAGTGTAAAAAGTAGTCATAAAAATCCATAAATATTTATGAAAAATAGTTGTTTTAGCTATCACCCAATGTCATTGATATGCAAATAGCATCAATGTTATTTACTTGTCTTGAATAGCGGTCCAGCATTTTTCACTTTTCCTTAATTATTCTTCTAGTAAAATTTAAAAATTTATATTTAAGTAAATTAATGTAATTTAATTATGAATGTAAAAAATTATGAAAAATATATTTATTTACTTTCAAAATCTTACGAAAGCATAAAACATTTTGATTTGATTTCTGACTTTGACAGTTAGAAACATCTGGAGAACAATAGCCAAAATTGGTAGTCAGTGCTATGCAGCACTTAATAAGGGAAAAGTGGCAGGACTATATACAATAGACACAATCAGAAATTGATTTTTTGCAAAAAATACTGCCAATAGCGGATTTTTTTGGAATTAAAATTTAAATACTGATAAAGCTATGAATTTACAATAAGCATAAAATAGTGAAAATGAAACAAAAATGGCCGATAGATGGTGCAGAATTTGTGGTTTCCAGTTTGAAGTTCTGAAAAAATGTAGTCACCCTCAGATACACTTTCACCAAAAAAGTCACCCCAACGTATAGAAGTTTGGCCATCCGTTTTAGATTTAAATATAATTCTTTTTATCTTAAGAAATTTACGATTGTTTATAATTCAGGACTCTAATGAAGCATTAATTTATGAAAAACAAAAGTAATTAAAAGGTTAATTGCTTACCAAATATTATGACATTTATGTAACATAGTGATAGATTGCACATTTAGAAATTCCATTCATTGAATCATTTTTATTTACACAACTTAGATGAGAAGCTATCCTAATTCCATCATTGCTTTCAAATGCATAGATACTTTATGAAATAATATGCAATTAATATGTCTTAGGTTTCTTTCTTTAAAATCTCTTCACAATTTCAAAAATTAGAGCTAAATTTTACTAAAAATACAAGATTCTAAGATAATCTGTAAGTTTTTTTTATATTATCTGCTAATAGGAATATTACTCAGGAAGTTAGCCATCTCCATTGACTCAGAGATTAAAGACTACACATAACCACACACAAAAAGGCAAGAATAAATTTTAACTTGTCCCACTTATTCCGTATTGAATAGAAAACTTTTTTTTCAAGCATTCTATAACTTTTTTTTTCAATAATTGTATTGTACAATTAAGCAGTAATAGTGATCAATAAGAAAGCTAAAGATTCCTAAATCGATTCCCACTTGGGATTTTTTTGAAATTTGTTAGTCTAGTTAAATTGAAAATTGCTCTCAACATCTATCATTTTGGTGTTTAAATGTCAAAAAAAAAATTTAATAACTGATTATATAATTCATAATTATCTACAAAAAAAATCTGTTTTTTTAGCAAATATTTTTTCTGTTTTTTAAAAGTCACCACATTTAAAATAAGTTATACACTCATGACAACTTTTGTTCAGAAATAAATTTAATTTTTTTTAATGTTAAATAAAATAAAAAGGTAGGTACATTATTTTATATTTCTTAATCATCTGGGAAATTGTACAATTTTTCAAAAATTAAATAGAAATTTGCTTTTGAAATAATTTTTCAAATCAAAGTATTTTTTTTCTAGCCAGAGTGTAATTTTTGTTTCAAACTTCAGTTTTAACAATTTGTATTTATGGACTATTTCCATCATTAAATATTAAGTATTGAATGTCTTTAGAAAAATTTAAATTTATTTAAATCTTCAAATTACATTCAACTGTTACCAATAGCATGCTTGGGTAGTATATGCACAATGTTTCAAGAGGTATTATTCTTTTTTCCAATGTTACTGGCCTGACTGTGGCAGTACTAGCATGGAAATCAAACCTGGATCTTTAAATCATTGAATATTGAATTTATGTAGGGTGGCTCAGTTGGTCAGCGTGTTACCTTAAATTTCAACATCAAGAATCTAAGGTTCAGATTTGATTCCCATGCCACTGCTGTCACTGGTCAGACCAGAAACACCTGAAGGAGAATATCTTTCAAAACATTGTGCATACACTAACCTGTGTGCTATTACTAACAGGTGAATGTAACTGGAAGATTTAAATAAAGTTAATTTTTTCTAAAGACATTCAATACTTAATATTAGATGATGAAAATAGTCCAATTTATAAATACAACTAAAATATCATTATCACAAACCTTCAGGAAAACAATATATGTTTAGCATATAGAGTATAATCAAAGATCAATGTCTATTTGATTTCTTTGGTCAGTATGACTAAATTTAGTGAATGATTGCATCTTACAATTTATTAAGATATTAGTACTTAAAATCAAATATTTGTTTTTAAGATATTTTAAAATAGCATCTCCATATACCAACAATATTTTAGTCAGACAATAGCAAAATTTTATATCTCTAAATATGAGTTTAGTAAAATTTATTAATGATATGTTGAACATGTAATAAAATTAATACTATTGGGTAATGGCAGTGGTGATAGCAGTAATAATAATATGGATAGTGCTTAGCAATAAGGTACTGACAACTTCTAAATTTTAAAACAAATTTTATTTACAATTAATATTTACGCATTCAAAAAAGTATATATCTTTATCAAATTTAACCAAAGGACATTTTATATATATAAAAAAAATTATTAGCATAACTCTAATACTAACAAAAGAATATCTCCTTAAATCAAAATTTAAAATTCTAATACATAATTACATTTTAAGTAGTTATTTACACTTATTCTTTTAATTTACATTTTTTTAGTTTATTACAAATTTACTAAACTTTGTTTACAATGTATAGGTTCATTAAATTTCAAAATTAATATATAAGTATAATAATCACAAGGTTACTATTTAACGAATGGTAAGCTGACATTATTTCATACTAGGCACTTTTAAGTTGACGAATATTCTTTAAGGCATCAATAATTATGCTTATTTCATTACTGTAAGAAGATTATGTAATTTCCCAATTCTATTTAACTAAGATATTGGACTGGTAATGTAATTCAAATTTACTCCTCCCCCCCCAAAAAAAAAAAATCAGTATTACTGTAAATCTACATTTAGTTCCCTAATATCTCATTATAAAACTATTCTATAACACTATTAAGAATTTTAGCAGTAATGTTCTATTAACATGTTGAAACTGCTTGATCCCATCTAAACGCAGATAAATATGCCGTTTAATGGGCTGCAGTCAAACCAAATAGCCACAACTTTTTTTTTCTGTTGTAACTAATGACATGCTTTGTCTTGTGCATTTTGTGCAAATGCATACAATACTATCTTTTAGCAATGTTAACACTTCGCTACCATACCATTCCAGGATGAGTTGATTTAAAGTTTGCAGAATTATTGCAATCTGCATTCAAAAGTGATTATGGTATAACTTACCTAACATAGTATTAAAAATTAATAATTATAAGCCCATTACTCCACTTCTGAACCTAACATGTAAGATGTAAATAATTAGAAAAGGTTACGGGAAACCACAATTTCACTATTCTCCCAAAGTCAGGTTCACGAGAACACCTATGAAAATTAAAATATTTGACTAAAATTTCTCGTAGTTATATCCAGAGACAAAAAGAAATTGTAAAAAGAATACATTTCTTAATCATAAAAAAAAAAATCGAGTTGGAAAATTATTAAGCATTATTAATAGGTGTGCCATTAATGTTATCCACCATACCTTAGTCACTTATTCTTTCAAAGATAGCTATTAGAATAAATAAAGATTAATTTTCCTTTCCAAAAATGACCAAACAAAAAAAAAAGTCAAATAATTCAGTAATTAAAACATTCTCATTTCTTCCACCACAATGTAGTTAGTTATCTATCAAGTAATGATAGTAGATTTTTTAAAGTTTGTGGGGAGGGATTTTCCCATTGCAAAGCACTGGCATACACAGGGAATTCTACTAAAATAGAATATTTGCAATATCTGTTAATTGATGTTTTAATTCTTGCAGATGTAAAAAGGTATACCATCTCCACTCCCACCCCCTACATTGCAGGACTAAAATGAAATTTGTAGGCACTTGTTAAAGGTTTAAATTTATCAACATAAAATTGTTAATCAAATAAATTTGAAAGTAATTTATTAAGGAAATCGATCAAATTAAGTTACCTGTATGATAAAATGTCTGAGTGTAAAAAAATTCTCGTAGTTATATCCAGAGACAAAAAGAAATTGTAAAAAGAATTACAGTAATTTATTAAGGAAAATAAATGAATTACATTAACCTATACAATTCTTCTTATTATTATTATTTTTCAAATAAAGTGGTGGGCCTGGTAATGTTATATTTGTGTTTTCCTAGAAACGACGTCATCAAGTGGTTTCAGTATGCTAATAGAACAGTACCACTTTAGCTTACTAATACTTAATTATGAATAGCAAATAATAAATATGGTACATACATTTGATATCACTTTAAACGAATAAACTGGTATAACAAAATATTATAAATTAATACTTAACAGAGATATTACTGTTTGATATCATCATTTGCCTAATGCTAACATAGTTCACAGATCTAATTACCTTCTCAAGGATGATTTTATTATCACTAAATATTAAACCATCAAGAATTAATGGGATGAAATGTAATGCCATATGCAATATATCCATAACAGTAATGAGCCAAGGCAGATAAGTAAATAACTTAGATCATGACTACTGATGGTCTGATATCCCAATGCCACAGTTTGAAACACCCATAGGGATATGAGAAAGGGGTAGTTAATTCCTTGTTTAAGAAAATACACAAAATTCTTTGTAACAGTATAGGCCTTTATTAGCTCTCAAAAGTCCATGGATATCTGCATGATCATCCATGATAACTTCACATTTCCATGGAGGGTAAAGAGATATGCCTCACATGAGATGACATTGATATAAAAACAAATAACATGCATGACAACATATCATGTCATGATTATATAACATGGCCACAATCAAATATCACAAATAAACAATGTCTACATCACAAGTGTGAACATCAAACAAATGGAATATAATCAATTAATATGTGGAAATTAAAATAGAAATTATCAGCTCAAAAGCAATTCCTATAGGTAATAACTATCAGTACTAACTAGTCACATAATACAATACATAATAAGATACTAAACATGTCTAGATTCAATCAAAATTGAATTTTATCTTCTGCGCTTTTTTAATAATGGCAGCTTTACTAACCAAACAACAATATGACAATAAAGTTTAAAATTTTATCTTAAATGATTTTACTTTCCTTTTGTTTTATGAGTAAGTAGACTAATGAGCACCTATGAATATTAAATACACATAAGATTATAATAAAATACACAATAAATAATAAGGAAAATATTATTAAATAACATTTCTTCATATTTCTTCTATGGAGAAAGGAAAACTTAGATTTAACAATTTAAACTGCAGAATTATTTTGAAGGCCATGTAATGTTCTTTGCTTTTTAATAACATCATAATTACTTTTGCATTTCTCACTGCACTTTTCCTCCATAAATATCATGATTAAACTATTTCCTTCTGCCCACAAATACACCAGTTGAATTATCAAGAGACATCAACTTCTGTTTTTAATTTCAAATACGTAGATTATCTTTTGTAATATCATCCCTATAAATATTTATCACAAATATTCATAAATATCCATCTTCAGTGTTTTATTAAAATTACAACATTCTGGATGCTTCAAATAAACATTTATTACTCAGACATTATTAATCATAGAAGAATTGCCAAAATTATTAACAAAGCACGATCTTTCTTTTTTTAAACTGAAAGAAAATGCAATGCTGAAGATGAAAGTTGATTTTAAAACATTATTGTGGTCTATACTTATTTAATTTTAGGATATAATCCAGCTATCCAATAAATATCCTAAAGTACTTTTAAAATTCACATTAACAAATTATCAATTTGGAATTAAAATGAACTGAGATAATATTGGTACGTAATAGTATTTTATTTAATAATCATGACAATTCCACTGCAGTTCAAAGATGTATCCGGTTCTTCCTGTAAGTTTGAGGTAATTTATCACATTCAATATTAAGAATTTCAATAAAGTATTTCTGAGAATTCTAACATTAATCATTTATTCATTCATAATTAATGAGACTTAGGCTAGTATGAGTTGTTGTTATTACCAATTTTAAACATAATAAAATAATTTAATTATTTCCTGTGTATTCTAAAAAATCTGTAACATTAAGTAGAAATTAATGATATATATGTCTAGTTAAAAATAGGATTCCACTTTGATAAAAACATTTTATGAGTGTACCAGAATTATTTAGCAATTAAAATCAGATATAACTTTTAATATAGTTCGCTTGTAATTTTCTCCCGCTTTCTATCACAATTTTAATATCATAATAGCAACATTTATTATGTATTTTATGACTTATAAATAAAGCAATTATAAGATAATTTACAAAATTAATGCTTATAAATTTCTTGATTTGCTTATAGTCTAATTTAACCTTGGTAGCCATTTTTTTGCATCAACCTTGGTCTTGTTCGTGAACTCCAGTTTTCAAATCAATGCTGGTGGTTAACGTGTCCTTTTGTAGATGAAGGGGACTTTAAAATTTATTCCATATTTTATTAATTAACAACCATAACTAATTTATACTTTTCACTATGGAAAATAATAAATGTTAAATAATTTATAGACTTTAAACAATAAGTTTCTTTGACAGTCAGAAATGATCTCCATGTTCATTTAAGAATAATCCCCATCTCCAACTTTTTACTAGCTAATTTATAAACTTTTAGCAGTACTTATTGTATTAGACATGCAGCACCTATCAATTCACTGACAACTTTCTAATCTTTTGATTTGACCAAAATAACATGTACTTGGATCTTTTACAAACTTAAAATGATAAATTCATCAAAATGGACCATGTGTACATATTTTTTCAACAGATTTACAAAGTCATTGGCAGCCCGAATATGTATGTGAAAAGACACTCGGGTCTAATACATGTTGCAAGTCTAATACTAAAACAATTACTAAATTACAAAAGTACTGTAAAATATTATTCCAAAACCCAAAATATATAAAAATATGATGTGGAATATTAATTTCTAACAATACTAAAAATATGAATTTGAAAAAAATCTATCTTAAAAAGTAAATTATGCAATTCGCAAATGTTACTTTAAATACAGACAAAACAGTCGCTAACTCTTTAATGCCGATGCACCTCTTTTCAGAAGTTTAGATTTCAACTGAGTTTGCCTGGAATCAGTAAATCGTACACTTATGGGTCTCAGACCATTCATTCTGCCATTTTGTTACATTAAAAAAAAAAATTTTCTACAATGAAATTTGAATTTTTTTACAACTTTTTTTCTAAAATACAATTTTTAAATAATTTTTTTTTAGATATACTAATCATAATTTTTTTTTTAACCACTGAATTAGCTTATCTTACTGCTTCTTTTAGCTTTGATGTGGATATGAAATTGCCAATGCATGTTTGTGAGCTTTTTTTTTTTTTAAGCTCATTTTGATGACAGTTCAGATCTGGAAGCTGCAATGTCCAAAAAAAAAAAAAGGATTGGAGTCATTTTATTTCCAAGGATAATCATGTTAACATCCAAGGCCTTTTTCACAACCGGACTCAAATTTGAAATTGAACAATTTTATTGTTTATTTGTCATGGGGGGGGGGGGGAGGAATCAGTGAGTATTCCATGTTTTATTACTTACTTTTTATATAATTACAGGTGTGTAGAAAACAACAAATATGCTATAGAATTTTAGGCAATTTATATTTCAATGATGTAAAAACATATACATTCGGATTCAATCATATACCTACATATTTAATGCAATAAGCAAGATATATTGATTTTTTTATAATGATCATTCAATTATTGCATGATTACAGTGACATTGTACTAATTTGTTTACAATTTTGTAATAATCTCTTGAACAGACTTTCAAGGATCCTCAGCCATCCACTCTCATACATCATCTCCCATATATATATATATACGCAAATTTATAAATAAATATTTAAAAATACAGTATTTAAAAGCTTATAAAAAATATATGAATAACCGTCACTTAGGAGCGCTTTCAACCAACTTGTGGCTTTGTCAACTAGTTGAAAGCGCTCCTAAGTGACGGTTATTCATATATTTTTTATAAGCTTTTAAATACTGTATTTTTAAATATTTATTTATAAATTTGCGTATATTATTTTGAAGAAATACAGACATCGATTTATAACATTATATATATATAATCAGTGTTCATAATAAATTTGTTTCTTTTGATGTTTATTGATTTTTAGTTTTTATTCATTTTATCTTAGAGAAATTTTTGTTTGATATTTATTTTTTGAATATACTTTTTTTTTGTAATAATCTCTTGAACACAGTCTTTCAAGGACCCTCAGCCATCCATTCTCATATATCATGTACCACACATATATATAATCAGTGCTCAATAAATTTATTTTGATGATTACTGATTTTACTTAATTTTTATTTATTTTATCTTAGAGAAATTTTCATATTTATTTTTTGAATATACTTTTATTGGAATAATCTCTTGAACTCAGATTTTCAAGCACCCTCAACTACACCCTCTCATACATCATTTGGTCCATATGAACATCTCACACACATATATATAATCAGTGCTCATAATAAAAAAATTTATTTTGATGTTATTGAATTATTTAGTTTTTATTCATTTTATTATAGAGAAATTTTTGATGATAATTTTTTGAGCACACTTTATTTACTTGAAAAGAATACACATTTTATGTGCTCCCCCCTCCTCCAATAATATAATAATTATATTTTTAAATACATTACAATTTACTAAAGTTCTCTTTGCATAATATTTCCTAAACTGTTCTTACTGTTATTTTGTTCCCCACTAAAAAACTAAACATATTTCTAACAGATAACCCTGCATGGAAGGACAGCCAAACATTGCAGATAGCCTGACATGGAAGGATACGATCTGGGTCAGCTAGTAAAAATGAAGGTCACCAATCGCATTGTTTTTGTAATTTTTACAATGAAAAATTACTTCAGGTAAGTCATTATATGATTTTTTTCAGCATTTTATGACAAATGTGATGCTATGAAATTGTCATTTTAACATTTCACTTTCAAAATTTAGAATTTGTGAACCTATGTAAAAATAAACATGTTTAAAAGTGTTAAAAATCCTTTTTCTTAATTTTTTTGAGGTAATGACTATTTTATCAGCTTTATTACATTCTTTCATATTTGTTCTTTCTAACAATGTATATATTTTTATATTTACAGTATTCAAACAGAAGATATGTTACAAATTATATTTGTTGTAATTTTTGTTTAAATTTAAGATTGTGACTTAGGTGTGTATGAGTTAAATTACACTAAGTAATCTAAAATATTACCAAAAAACCATAAAATCCCCCCTCCTAAAACAGACATTTACTTAATATGTGTTTGTGCAATCAAAAAAAAAAAAAATCTTAAAAAATAAATTATGGAATACTAAAAGCACGTATTTCACCAAAAAAATAAAATCTTAAAAAGTAATTTTTAACAGCAGTAAAAATATTGATTTGCTATACGAAAAGTATGTAATCAATGACACATCATTACACAATTCCTAAAAGTTAATTTAAATATAGACAAAACAAACATTAAATTATAAAAATTGTCTAAAGAATTTAATGAAAAATATACATGTTACTTAACATGTAATATTTAAGAAGAATTGTCATGATGAAACAATGAATTTGTTCTACTTTATTTTAAGTGGATCAAATTTTTTGTGCTAACATGGAGAGTTGAACTAAAAATTTTTGCCCCCAAAATGAACACATGATTGTGCAGTACCTCGCCTGAATGAAATTTTCTCCCCCCCCCCAATGGTAATAAGTAAATGTATCTTTTAAAAATAAAAAGGTAAAATTGGAATACTTTTATTAATTGTTCATTCTGATGGAAATATTTGACTTTGTTAAGTATGGAAATGAATGTATCCTCATTTTTATGAAGTCTCTGCCACATAAATTTGGCCAAATATGAATCTAGATGTTGCCATGCTACTTCTCACTGGTGCTTATTAAGCCATTTCATTGAACCCAAAATCTTTTAATGTTAAGTGTGTGAACCCCAGTTTCTGGATTCAAGAAATTATGTGGTTCACACAAAAATGATTGTAACTGGCATTTCTCAATTCATCACTTTTATAGGCCTTCCAATAATCTGAATATATGGTGGAAGCCTCTTCCACATTTTGTTTGATAGTTTTGATTAGAGTTGCCGCTGTCCTACCATCAATTCTAATGATAACATAAAGAAAATCAAAAAGAAAATTACATATACTTACTCTCTTAAAATCAAATGAATCAAGCAAAAATGCAATTAAAATCTTGAAATAAAACTATGGAATGCAATTGAAATCTGGACAATAACCATGGAATGCACTTGAAATCTGGACAATAACCTTCAGTTAAAACTACGATAAAAAAATGTTATCAGAATGAAATCTGGACAATAACTAACCTTCAATTAAAACTATGATAAAAGCGGTTGTCAGAATGAAATCTGGACAATTGAGACTGTCAAAAATATCAAGTTTTGATATGAGATTGGATTTTAAAAAAACACATTTTGATACCACATTGGATAACATCGCAAGGTTTATTCAACGTGATTGCAAGATTAAATATTTATCGCAAATGTGAAAGGCCTACCATCTCTACGTTGCAGGTCTAATATGTAAATACCCTTGTAGCTAAGGAGCTGATAGTAAATCAATAAACCAATCAGATAAACCAATCAGATTCTGTATTTTTAGTAGAGATATTTGCCTAAAATTAGCAAATCTCCACCTTTTAGACTTGATTATAATTGAATACATGACTAATAATTTAGAATTTGTTGTTTAATTTAAAAATAATTCTAATCTTAAATCTGTTGACAAACTATTATTTTACAGTAAAAATATTAAAGTAATTGCATGGCTTTATTTAAAGTAATGTTATATTATATCATAAACATAGAAACTAATTTTTCTGTCAAATCATATCTGAGCATGGCCACACACAACCTGGCAGAGAGCTGACATATACGTTGAACAGTGATTATTTACTATCCTAGAGATTTATTAATTTTCCCCATTCTCATCCACCAAAATTAATAACCAATATATCACATCACTGACTCAAATAAGATTTAAATTAAGGTTGCAGTTGCTTAAAATTTTAGTTCATGGATTGATAAAATACAACTTGATAAACATTAAGCCCAAACATAAGTTAAATTAAGGTTGCAGTTGCTTAAAATTTTAGTTCACGGATTGATAAAATACAACTTGATAAAAATTAAGCCCAAACATAAAGTTACAATTTTCCCTTCTAATGGAAAGAAAATTTGTTTTACATGATTACAAAAATAAAAAAAAATCTGGTAAGCATGTTTAACAGCCTAAAAGTAATTAGAAAAAATATTTTGGACTTTCAAACACTCTTTAATATGACATATATTAAATTTATTCCTCAATCAAGCTGTTGAATGGTATGGGATCAAACTATAGCATTGTAAGTTCCTTTTGAACCCTCAGGGGTTGAGAGTATAAAAGCATTCTCACCAACCTGAGTAATTATTTGATGAGGACCTTCATAAAGACCAAGAAATTTCTTCAACTGATTTCTCTGTAGATTGCTAACATGCGGGGTACGTAAGAGTACAAGGTCAACTTTAAATGGATGTGTCGGTCTTAAGACTGTTTCACCTGTTTTTGGCCCATTTTCATGAGAAGGTTCATGCCCTAATTATGACATCACCACTATTTTATTTCCTCCATGATGAAGAGTAATGGATCTAATAAGCAAGGGTTCATGCCTACCATAATATGGCCAGATTGGTGTAAATCCAATAGATTCATTGTTACATTAATATAATGGAGTTTATTAACCCATTGCCTATGATTGTACCAAACATCTCTAGAGTCAACAGAGCTCACACAATGCACTCAAAAAGGTTAGACTGGGGTTCCATATTGAACTCATGTTTGATATTTTGAGTCCAGACTCATTTACTACACTATTTAGACATAAATGCAGTAATGCAATCAGTCAAAACTAAATTAGGTTTACTAACAAAAACTGGTAATTAGTTAAGCACCTGATATTTTTGACATCTGTCTTCAGTACAGGGTATGCTGAAACCAATTTGGAAAACGTCATATGCAACTAGTATAAACTTTTGCCAGTATATGATGGTAGAGGCCCATAAAAATCGAACGCAAGTAGCTCAATAGACCTACTAGGAATTATTGGCTGCAAAGTGGCAGCAAATGACTTGGCACAATGTTTAGATTTAATGCATCTATTGCAAGCCTTAATTTTTTTTACAATACCTCTATATGTCTTAGCCCCAAAAGGCCCATATTTACCATGGGCATACTCAATCAGTTTGCCCATGACACATGATGGTACAACAAAGCATGACTTATCTACTAGATTGGTCTTGTGCATGAGAATTCTATGCTCATGTTTGTGCCTTAGAGTTTATTATTAATATTAACATGATTAGGGGCTTCTAAAATGAAAATAATATTTAACATTGCATACTGACTAAATTGTAGTGAAATTATCAGTCTTGAACTACAGATTCATCCACTACCATATTCAGGTTATGTTAATATGGTATCCAGGTGTTGATATATCAGACAGGGTGGCAACTAAGAATATTTGCTGGAATATTCTTTCTACCTTCAACATACCCTATGCTGTAATTGAATTGTTGTAGATATAAGATCCATCTGATAAGCTTTTCATTATTGAGATAATTATTTTAAAAAAAAATTCCAAACTTCTATAGACTGATAAAACAATCACTTCGGAACCTATCAAGAATTGGGTAGTTTTTTGGAATGCCCAAACACCACCTAGAGCTTCCTTTTCCATTACTAGGTAGTTCAGTTCAGCCCCTTTCAAATGCCTAATCAAAAAGTAGAGAACTTGGGGTTTCTGATTATCATTAAGTTGATATAGCACTACTCCTAGACCATAATGACTACTGTCTATACATAAAAGTTCTTTTTTTAAATCACGGTAATGCAAAATTGCAACTTTCTTAAGAAAAGTGGCCTTGATTTTATTAAATTCATTGGTGTGGTCAATGGTCAACCTCTATCTCTCAGATTTTTTAAATGTATAATTGGATAGTGTCTCCGTCAAAGCCTTCATAAAATTTATGGTAATAGTTGCATAGACCGAAGTTGCTTTTTGGTCTTAGAAATGGATAAAATCTGTATGGCATCAATTTTTTCTGGATAGGGCTTGATTCCATGTGCATAAGTGTTCCAAGAAATGATTTCTTCTGCCGTAATACTGCACTTCTCCATATTAATTTTTATATTTTTGGATGAACACTCTTGGAAAAAGATCTATAAGTGTTCTAGATACTCTACTAACTACCCGAGGCAATGAAAATGTCATCCTCATACATAAATTTTTTTGTTTTGAAAAAAATCAGGTCGCCATCTGATCAAGCCACCACCACTGTAACCAGACCAAAGAGCATTCTTGTGAAAATATATAATTGACCTTGGAAACGGAAAACCATATATTTTTGATCTTCCACATGTGGTATTTGCCAATAACTGACCATGACACCAAATGTGGAAAAAATTGACCTTTTAAATTTAATCAAGAACTCATATACTGGTGGAAGAATATCACACTGAGATTGTCATCTGATTTAGAATTAAACAAACTTAAATAGTGATATCCTTCTTTCTAACAATCATAAGAGGATTAATATAAGTAGAAAGACACTTTTTAATAATTTACCACTCTAACATTTGGTCAATTTGACTTTGTACCTCCTCCTGATATTGGTAAGGAATGGGTACATTTTCTGTTGGAAAGGCTTCAGCTTAATCCTATGGGTATACCCTTCTAATATACCTGGGACTTTTAGGAATATATTTTTAAAAATCAATTGGTATAAATTTTGTTACTTTTAAAATTTACAGCTAAGATGGTCAATTTTAGCTTCGATGCTAACTTCAATTGACATGTCATGGATGCATAGCAATTGATTGAGACATTATCAATCCATACTCAAATTTAAATGATTCTTACAGATAAGTAAATTTTTCTGATAATCAACTTTGCAGTTGTTTGCAATCGTAAAGGCTGAGCCTATGATGGCTTCATGAATCAGTCGTTATAAGAAAGATATGCCCAAACTTTGTTTGATCAATTCTGAAGTTGACCCATACCTGCTTATTAGAAAGCCTAGTCCTCCTTTCACTGGCTAGTGACCTGAATTTGTTTTATTGGTAATGAGGGAATATTGGAGGTTAATTTTAGGATTTTATCATACGTACTTTCTAACAAGATGGATGCCTGAATGCCTTATTATACATACTTGCTGACAAGATGGATGCCCAAATACCTGAATACAAGGGAATCTATACTTAACTCCTCAATAACCAATTTTATAATCGGGCAATTATATAGTATAGATGGTTTGCCCTGGGTGAATGGTTCTAGTCAACATCTAGATCAGTGGCTCTCAATCTTCCTAATGCTGTGATCCTTTAATACAATTCCTTATGTTGTGGTGACACCCAACCTTTAATTTTGCTACTGTTATGAATCAAAAATATGTATTTTCCAATGGTCTAGGCAACCCCTGTGAAAGAGTTGTTCGACCCTCAAAGGGGTTGCAACCCACAGGTTGAGAACTGCTGATTTTAATATCCACATCACATCATCCTTGTAAGAAGGAACTATTGTACAAGAACCCATTCAGTTTAACACACCAGATGTGCCCTAGGTTCTACTCATCAGCCTTCTTAACCACTGATTGAGGGTGAGAATACTTTAGCTTAGGAGGAAGACATTTTCTCTCCCAAGGTTTCCTAGTGAATGGAGGGTCAGATTAATATTCACTAAAGGGTAGTCATACCTATCTCTACTGATTCTAGGCCAACTTCCCGAAGCATGTTCAGCAATTTCGAGCATCATGACTTCTGCTACCTCCTCAATAGACCTGCTCTATTGACTTGGGTAGATTATGACAGAAAATCCTCACGATTTGATGCTCCAAAAGGAAAAATGACATAAGTTTTCAATTTGACAGCTTAGGCCCTTGGAAAAATTGAGAATTACTGAGAGATCTGATACTGGATATTATCCTGCTTATCATCTCCCAAAAGGACTGCTTGAAATCTCCATATATAGCAGGTTTGTTAAAGAGATTGCCAACTTCTTTTCTGACAAAGTTCTCAAAGAGAATAACTCCTCTAGGCTATACAGGTACTCAAAAGTTTTCCCTAGACTCCCCTTTAAATCGTGTATAAACCATAAAGCTATGAAGCTAGCACTGCTAGAGCTATTCTGAAATTCCTTTAAATTTGTTTCATTTCAGGGAAGTGGGTAGTATTAGGCTCTGTTTTTTTAGTGGGATATTGTCATTACTGGGAGTAAAAATATCTTGCTTTACATACATTTCCATTGGACTGAATAAATTTCAGCCTTAGTGTCCAATTTCTAAAACTTATGAATCTGATCCACCTGGATGCTCTCAATTTTACTACGATACCTTGGATTCTGAACTCAATATTACTTTGCTCAAACAGTTCTACCAAATATTTTCTCTGCTCCCTTCCAAACTGATCTAAATCTTTACTGACATCTTGCTTTTGTTCTGCAATATATTCCAAAGGAACAGCAATTTTTACCAAACTATCTCTAACCTCCTTTTGAAACTTTTAGTGCTTTCTATCTCTAAATCCTAAGTTCAAGATTCTCTTCCCTATCCCCTTATTAGGCTTTCAGTACATTCTCAATTCCCTTTTTTAGTTCTGCCTGAAATTGGATCTGATGATGAACAACAATTTTGTTAATCTCCTTAAAACTATTCTCAATTCCTTTAATCACACTCTGCATTTGAACAAGCCCCTTCCTTATAATTTCCTTATTGATTTCTAGATCACTACAAAACCTATCTATATCTCATTTAGTTTGTGCATTGTTAGTATTACAATTGATTTCTAGCATCATGAATCTATCCTTCAGTTCTTGAATGTCCATATTTTCTCAATTCTGTGAACTGTTCTTGCATGGATTTTTCCAAAGAATCCCTAATATTATTATTTTTCATCATATCTTCCCTCAGAGATTCCACTGATCCCTCTATTTTATCCTATAATTTCCTTATGCTTTCATTCGTGGATTCTACTGATCCCTCCATTTTGTTCTCTAACTTCTTTCCCCGTTGATTTCCAAAAAATTCCATCATTTGTTGAAGTATTATATTTGTATAAAAACTACCTTTAGGGACTATTCCTTTAGGTTTCTCCATCTCATAGGATTCCAAAACAGAAACTTCCAACTCATCTATCATCAATATTTCTGGTGTAGATCTATCTAATGGAAATATCTTGTCAGACTCATCCATCTTTTGACTATTTTTTTAAAAACAATTTTAATTATAAATATTAATCATTAAATAGACCCCACACCCACAATTCAGCAGCACCATTTTCCATCAATTCAAAAATTCTTCACTTATTTAAAAATTTTATTTGAACAAACGCAAGGCTACAGCATTCTACCCAGTCTACTTGACTTTACTTATTCACATACCACCACCTTATGCTTACAACACTAACATTGAACATATTGCTATCACAGATATTTTGTCACATTATAGTATAACATCCTTTTTTGATTAATAAAGGGCATATCACATGTTTAATTAATAATCATTCATAAAAATTATTTTAAGTAAGATTCATTTAACATGAATGAAGAATTATATCAAGAACTATCATCAATAATGTAGTCACACCTATCAATATTGATACTCTTTCTGGATGATCAAAATATATGGACAAATTAATAATTCTTTAATTATTCGAACACAGCCATGTTGTTGGCGCCAAAAATCATACCCTCCATAACCCTCACAGCCTATAGTACCCCTGATTTAGCCACATTAACATGAGAATATGGCACATAATAGAGTCTGAATAAAATAAACACAAATATAAGAACAGAACAGACTGACTATAAAGAGCCTGAGCATGAGTAAAGCATGAAAGGAGAGGTTACAGTACACTAAAGACATTACAGTACATTAACCATAAATCCCATCATTCTAACACCACATAAAGCATGTGGATTAAGCTAATCTTCAATATATGAAAGATAATATTAAGAGACATGCATTTAACTTGCAATTATATGAGATGGTTACTAATCAGGAAGATATCTCTCTAGGAAATGATTATGAAATTAGCAAGATGAAATGAATGACAAATGCATAGATGTAGTAAATTGAAAGGGTAATGAAGAGCAAATGATAATTAACTAATATAAATTAATAAACCTAAGAATGAGTAGAATGGAAAGAGAGAGTGTTAAGATAATGAATAGTTAGTTTTGCAAGATATCTGGTGTAAATAAAATAAGATGATGACAGAACTAAAAAAAAATAAAAAATATGGATGAACTATTACGACAATGTTGGTGATGATGAATGGGATCCTGAAACACTAATTTGATACTACTAAAATAAAAGCAAGGAGTTCTAAGTTTGAATAATCAGAGAAGGTTTAAATCATTGGGCTTTTGGTTTATCAATAAAAACAATAGAAATAAAGATAAGGAGCTAAGATAATGTATATCAAACAACTTAAAAAATAAAATCTACAAACAAAATCAAAGTTTAAAATTATTAATCAATAATTTCTCAGGGTTCATAAGATTTTAGAATTGAACAATTTCATAGTTTATATCTAGATAGCTAGAGGAATTTTACAGCTATCCAAGTATAGAAAATTAAGATAAATTAAATTACAAAAGGAATTACTAAATGATGTCTAACTCCTATTATTAATAACAATAAAGACAAACCCTGAACTTTAGAATCACTCAACAAATCCAGAATAATAATGTAAACATAACAATTATGTTAACCGTTAGATAATCTAAAAGTATTTTGATCACAACTATGACAATAATAATAGGACTATAATAACATCATCTAAGAATAATTATTTGACCTCTTTGATCAATATTACTAAATTTAGTGAATGACTGTATCTTACAATTTATTAAGATATTAGTATTTAAAATCAAATATTTGTTTTTAACATATTTTAAAATAGCATCTCTGTATAATATCAACAATATTTTAATCAGACAATAGCAAAATTTTATATCTCTAAATATGAGTTTAGTAAAATTTATTAATGATATGTTGAACATATAATAAAATTAATATTGGGTGATGATGATGGTGATAGCAGTAATAATAATATATATAGTGTTTAGCAATAAGATTACTGACAACCTCTAAATTTTAAAACAAATTTCATTTACAATTAATATTTACACATTCAAAAAAAATGTACATCCTTTATCAAATTTATCCAAAGGGAATTTTATAAAAAAATAATTTATTAGCATGATCAAAACTAACAAAAGAATATCTCTTTAAATCAAAATTTAAAATTATAATACATCATTACATTTTACAGTATTGTTATTTACACTTATTCTTTTAATTTACATCTTTCTAGCTTATTACAAATTTATTAAATTTTGTTACCATGTATAGGTTCATTAAATTTCTATAGCAAAATATTAAAATATAACTTTAATAAATGGTAGGCTGGTACTACTTAATACTAGGTACTTTTAAGATGGTGAATATTCCTTAAAGTATCGATAATTATGCTTACTTCATTATTGTAAAAATTTCCTAATTCTACTTATCTAAGATATGGGACTGATAATGTAATTCAAATTTACCCCCAAAAAAATCAGAATTACTGTAAATCTACATTTGGTTCCCTAATATCCCATTATAAAACTTTTCTATAACACTATTGAGAATTTTAGATTACTAATACTTAACTAAGAGTAGCAAACAATTAATACAGTACATACATTTGATATCACTTTGAGCCAATAACAAACTGGTATGATACTATACTATTATAAATTAATACTTAACAGAAATATTACTATTTGGTATCATCGTTTGCCTAATGCTAACACAGTTCACAGATCTAATTTATACCTTCTTAAGGATGATTTTATTATCACTAAATATTAAATCATCAAGAATTAATGGGGTGAAATTTAATGCCATTTGCAATACATCAATAAGTATAGTAGTGATGAGCCAAGGCAGGTAAGTAAGTAACCTAGATAACAGTCATTCCATGACTACAGATGGTCTGATATCCCAGTGCCATTGTTTGGAACACCTATAGGGATACGAGAAAAAAGGGGTAGTTAATCCCTTGTTTAAGAAAATACACAAAATTCTTTGTAACAGTATAGGCCTTAATTAGCTCAAAAGTCCATGGGCATCTACATAATCCACCCATGATAACAACTTCACATTTCCACAAAGGATAAAGAGGTACGCCTCATGTGAGATAACGTGAAAATAAAAACAAATAATGTGCATGACAACACATCACATCGTGATTATCTAACACGCCACAATCAAATCTTACAAATAAATAATGTCTACAACACAAGTGTGAACACCAAACAATCGGAATATAATCATCAATTAATATGTGGAAATTAAAATAGTAATTATCAGCTCAAAAGCAATTCCTATAGGTAATAACTATCAGTACTAACTAGTCACATAATACAATACATAATAAGATACTAAACATGGCTAGATTCAATCAAAATTGAATTTTACCTTCTGTGCTCTTTTGATAATGGCAGCTTTACTAACCAAACAACAACAAAAATGACAATAAAATTTAACATTTTATCTTAAATGATTTTACCTTCCTTGTGATCAGCTTTTAATAAAATATACACTTAAGTATAAATGTTATTTTGGATCCCTTTTGTTTTATGAGCAAGTCAACTAATGAACGCCTTAAATACACATAAGATTATAATAAAATATACAAATAATAAGAAAAAATATTATTAAATAAGATTTCTTCATATTTCTTCTGTGAAGAAAGGAAAACTTAAATTTAACAATTTAAACTGCAGAATTATTTTGAAAGCTTTGTAATGTTCTTTGCTTTTTAATAACATCGTAATTACTTTTGCATTTCTCACTGCATTTTTCCTCCATAAATAACGCAATTAGATTATTTCCTCCTTCCTGCAAATACACCAGTTGAATTATCAAGAGTCATCAACTTCCGCTTTTAACTTCAAATATGTAATAAGTGTGGAAGATTATCTTCCATAATATTGTCATTATAAATTTTATTTATTACAGATATTCATAAATATCCATCTTCAATGTGTTTTATTAGAATTACAACATTCTGGATGCTTCCAGTAAACATTTATTACTCAGTCATTACTAATCATAGAAGAATTGCCAAAACCATTAACGAAGCATGATCTCTCCTTTTTTTTTTAAAAAAAATTTTTTAACACTTTTAAATTGAAATGAAATGCAACGCTGAAAATGAACGTTCATTTTAAAACATTATTGTGGTCCATACTTATTTAATTTTAATATAATCCAGCTATCCAATAAGTATTTTTAAAATTCACAATATTATTAATATAACTAATTACTAATTTGGAATTAAGGTGAAATTAAGATAATATTGGTAGATAATATTATTTTATTTAATAATCATGACAATTCCGCTACATTTCAGCAAGGTCATATCTGGTTCTTCCTGTAAGTTCGAGGTAATTTATGACATTCAATATTAAGAATTTCAGTAAAGTATTTCTGAGAACTCTAGCATTAATAATTTATTCATTCATAATTAATAAGACTTAGACTGGTATGAGTTGTTATTATTACCAATTCTAAACATAAAATAATTATTTCCTGTGTATTCTGTAAAATCTGTAATGTTAAGTAAAAATTAATGGCATACACATCATTTAAAATAGCATTCCACTTTAATAAAAACATTTTATAAGTGTACCAAGAAAATTATTTAGCAATTAAAATCAGATATAACTTTTAATATAATTCGCTTGTAATTTTCTCCGGCTGGGGAAAGTTCCAAAACCACTTTCTATCACAATTTTAAATTTACAATAGTAACATTTGATACATATTTTACAGCTGTTATAGATAAAACAATTATCAAGTAATTTACAAAAATTAATGCTTACTAGTTTCTTGACTTGCTTATGGTCTAACTTAACCTTGGTAGCCATTTTCTTGATCAACCTTGGTCTGGTCTTGTCTGTGAAGTCCAGTTTTCAAATCATCAACTGGTGGTTAATGTTTTTCTTTTGTGGGTGAAGGAAACTTTAAAATTTTACTTTATCAATTAACAACCATAACTAATTTATACTTTTCACTATGGAAAATAATAAATATTAAATAATTTATGTTGAAAAGTCTGATTGTTTACTATCCTAGAGATTTGCTTATTAATTTTCCCCAATCTCATCCACTAAAATCAATAGCCATTAGACCACACCACTAATTCAAAAGATTTAAATAATTAAGGTTATAGTTGATTAAAATTTAAAATTTTAGTTCGCGGATTGATAAAATATAACTTGATGAACATCAAAAGCCCAACCATAAGGTTACAATATACACAATCTTATGTAATATAGACCAAAAAGTTCAGTGAGCATCAGAGCTCATTAATTATAACTATAGGAATGTACAATTTCCTTTATTAAAAGAATCACTACTTCTCTTTTTAGATGCATAATATTTCATTAAATATTCAATTGAATATTAATAATCTAAAAAGAGAAACAGCAATACTTTCAATCAAAGACTATATATTCTTTCAATCAAGAAGACTATATATATTCCTTTAATTATAGTAAATTATTTTTTATTTTCTATTGTTTACTAATCTTAAGATTATATTACATATATATACACATGATGCAGGATTAAATTTATTACATATATATATATTACTATAGTATTAGACACTGAAAGAGTTTAACAAAATATTTTATTAATATTTACTGAGTCATTCATCTGGATCATACACAGGTTTACCACTGGGAATAGTTTTTAAATAATTTATATAATGATTGATGTTAACAGCAATTTTTTTTATATCCTGATGATCTTTCATTTCCACTTGCCATTTTGATAAGCAAGGAAATTTTTCTTCTGGAATGTCAAATTTCATTCCAAGTTTTGGTAGTGCTTGCATTCGTTCAAACCAAGGCCATATCATCAAATCTAACAAACCTATTTGGTTTCCTAAATAAAAAAATAAATAATTTATATATATGGAAATGTTTGTTAATATATGCATTTTATATTTTTTTTGCTACAATAATTTTGATTATATTTTTTATTTTAATTAACAATATATCTAAAATAACTTATCAGTAATTTGAGACTGTCTAGAGAAGAGGGGAAATTATTTTAATAAAAAATATGATTAGTTTATGATGTGCTCTAAATATTTAATTGCTGGAAAACTTAATGAGGCTTAGCAAATAATGGAAAAATACTAATGATCAACTGTTGTTGCTATTTTCCAACTATTATTATAACTGAAACTTTTTAAGTATATGTTGAATGGTTGCTATGTTCTGAAATATTGTTAACTTGTCAAAAGCTTCATACAAATGGTTTTGTAAAATCAATACTAAGCTCTAAATTTGATATAATTGAAGTTGTTATTAAATAATAAAACAAATATGTTAAATTTTACATCAATGCAAATCAAACCAAGTCAGAAAAAATATTTCGCAAGAAATTATTTTACAAAAAGAAGTTTGAAAGATGCTTTTTATCTGAATGTAGTAGCTGATAGCAATAAAAGACAGAAACATTTTAATTTAACAAAAACTAATAATTTTATAGTAAAAACTATAATAAATTACCATTATTATACTGATAAAACAATTTATAAATGATCATGAACCTTCAAAATAGTTTGATTCTTTATCTAATTAAATATGAATCATAAAAAGTATAACAGTTCTCAAAATAGATCACTAACATCATTTTAAACTATTATCAATCTACTGCAAATTGAAGAATCCAGTTTCTCTCATTTGTAAGCTCTTTTCCCCACAATTTTATCCATCCATCTCACATGTGGTTTCTTTCCACATCTTTAAAAATCTTTAGAATCCCATTTACACTTGAACTATCTATTATTATCTCTTCTAGCAATATGTCTAGTTCAGCTACATTTCAGCTCTTAATTCTTTTAATGATAGTGGTACCTACTTGATATCATGCTCATGTGTTTTGTTTAAAAATCACTTCTTGTTAATCCTAGCATATATTTCTCAAACTTCATTGAGTTAGTCTGAAGTCTCTACATTGCTCTTCTGTTAAATATCCAAATCTCAGATTCATAAAGAAGAACTGTTAAAACACATATATTAAAAACTTTCCTTTAAAATAAGAATATTTTCTTTTAATATTAAGTTATTACTACCAAAAAAATTCCATCGAAGTTTAATCCTACGATTAATTTTTTATCCATTAAGTTTCCATCTGTGTTAATAATCTGATAAAGATATTTGTAATTATTAATTTCTTCAATTCAAGATTACCAATCTTTATTTTCTTCTGAGAAAGTTCACATTACTTTAGTCTTTTCAGCATTTATTTTTAATTCTACTTTCTTACTTTTTCTGATAATTCTTACATTTCCTGAAGTTCTGCATCATTATTTGCAAAAACAGCCACATTATTTACAAAATCTAGATGACTTAAATAGTCTCTATTTATTTACAATCCTCTAGTTCTCTATTTTAATTCTCAAAATACTTCTTGTAAAACTGCTGTAAAAAGTTTTGGAAATATGCAATCAACCTATCAGATACCTTTCTCAATGTTAATCTTCTTAGTATCACCATATAATCTAATCACTGTTGTTGCATTTTTATAAATATTCTTCAGAATATGATAACATTCTGGGTCTATATCTTTAAGAACCAATGCTTTAATCACGATAGAAAGACTTTAGAACCAAATACTTTTGCATAATCTATAAATTCAAAAAATAATGGCAACTCATTTTCATCAGTCCTTTCTCAAAGATGGGATCCACTGTGCTAAAATCATTTTTAATTCCACTTTGTTCTTTTGATTGGTTAAAATCCAAAGTTTGCTGTATATAAGTTGTAAGCATTTTGGTAAAATAATTCAGCTTTTATAATACTATATGAATGAATATAAAATGAGTTAGACATAATTACAACAGAGTGGTGATACACATTTTATGATGAAATAAACTGCAAACATAAAAAAAAATCATATTTAAGATGTTCATGATAAATAATAAATATTAAATAAATACCTCCAAAAAAAGATGTTTTTTCATCTTGCAAAAACAGTTCAAAAAGTTCCAAAATTTCCAAACAAGAATTCACTGTATCTTCTGAATAGTTCTGCTTAAATGTAGCCATGAGTTCAGTAAACTAATAAAAATAAAGTAAAAATATATAAAATATTAAATACTATAAATCATATAAAATTTAGAATTAACTTTATAAAATATTTTTACTATATCAATATTAATTGTATAAATAACTATTAAAACTAAGCTTACTTATGGTTTGTCTTACCATTTTTATCAATTAAATTTCTATTTTACAAATACATTTTAAATCTCAGCTAATTTGCAATAATCATTTGCATGTGATTTTCTACAACTGTATATAATTTATGTATATTTATTCTTATGAATGGTTTATTCATTAAATAAATTATCAAACATATTTATAAAATCAATTTCAATTTGTAAAATAAAAACATTATTACAATTTACAGCACATTCTGTGAAAATGGATCAATAAAAACTCGATAAGAATTTTATTTTGTGTAATAAAGATGGCAATGATTCAAGAAGAAATATTAAAAGAAACATATTTTATGAACACATTGAATGAGTAAGCATAAATTAAAAAAAAAAGAAAAATCACATACAAATTAGCCGAAATTTACATTTCATTTGTAAAAAAGAACATATGGATAATGTATGATATTGAAATTATTGTGTATACTATGAACTAGTTATAAATTAATATTTATATATAATAATAATAATGTAAATATAATAAGTATTTTGCTACAATATTCAGTATTCTTTCAGTTTTTTTTGCACTGCTTATTTTAAATAAAACAATATATTGTATATTTTCTCTTACACTTCTTAACAATGCTTTTTATTAAAATGACAGTTTTGACTGTCCCCATAAGTCTTTCAGAATTATCTTTTTTAGCTTATTTAAAGTTTACTTATAAAAAATGAGATGAAGAAGATTTTTGGACAATCAAAATTATCATCTCAAAAAAAGATTGCTAAAAGTGCAAGAGGAAGTATATATAGATTTTTGTTTTATATAAATATTTTATAAAATAACTCTAGCTTCTTTACATTATATGCGCCACAGGCATAGAAAAATTCAAAAACAGTTGGAAATGATATTTTCATTTGTTAGTGTGCTTGTGGATGATGACAAAATGCAAAGTATTTAATTAAATTTAATAAAAATGGTGGTATGAGATTTTCAATAACTCCTAAAATTGTTATACATTACAAAAAGTGTATTATTAATTATTTACTATGGAATATTAAAATGGATATTTTGAGATTCTATCACATGAATATTATTTACAGCCAAATAGATTCAGGCCAAAAATAACATCTTTAAAGAATTAATGTTGAAGCTAACAAATGTCATTGTTTATATTAATTGCCATCTTAATAAGAACTCAAAAGCAGTCAGAAATAATATCATTTTCATTTCCCACTGCAGTTGAATAATGATGCAATGAAAAATTGTTAATTAAATTTAATAAAAACAGATTTCATCAGCTCCTAAAATTAATGTATTTTAAAAATTATGCTAGTTTAAGTTTATTATTATGCATATACTCATCAGATTGTTCTGCATTAAAAGCCTAATTAAATATATATATATATCATCATCATCAACAACCATTATCAATCCACTGCAGGATGAAGATATCTCCAAGTTTAATCCATCTTCTCCGATCTTTAGCTTCTCTTCTCCACAACACCCCTGCACATTTTCTTATTTCATCCATCCATCTCACATGTGGTCTCTTTCTGGGTCTTTTACAATCTCTTGGAATCCAGTTTAAAATTTCAATTGTCCATCTATTATCATCTCTTCTAGCAATATGTCCAGCCCAACTCCATTTCAATCTTTTAATTTTTTCAATAAGGTCAGTAACACCTAGTTTGTTGTCTTACCCATACATTGCGTTTTCGATCTCTTCTTGTTACTCCCAACATACATCTCTCCACACTCCTTTGAGTGGTCTGAAGTCTCTGTATTGCTCTTCCATTAAGTGTCCAAGTCTCAGATCCATAAGTAAGAACTGGTAAAACACATTTGTTAAAAACCATCCTTTTCAAACACATAGGCTTATTTCCTTTTAGTATCAAGTTATTTCTACCAAAAGCACTCCAACCAAGTTTAATTCTATGATTAATTTCCTCCATTATGTTTCCATCTGTATTAATAATCTGACCAAGGTATTTGTAACTGTTAACTTCTTCTAATTCTTCATAATCAATCTTTATTTTCATATTTTGAGCAAATCGATTAAACATTACTTTAGTCTTTTTAACATTTATCTTTAGTCCTACTTTTCTACTTTCATCTGCTAACTCCTGCAACATTTCCTGCAGCTCTGAAGCATTATTTACAAAAACAACTACATCATCTGCGAAATCTAAATGACTTAAATACTCTCCATTTACTTTCACTCCTTTAGTTTCCCATTTTAATCCACAAAATACTTCTTGCAGCACTGCTATAAAGAGCTTTGGAGATATGGAGTCACCTTGTCTTACACCTTTCTCAATGTTGATTTTTCCAGTATCATTATGTAATCTAATTGTTGCTGTTGCATTTTTATAAATATTCTTTAAAATATGACAATATCCTGGATCTATACCTTGATGATCCAATGCTTTAATCACTGAAGAAATGTGTATAGAATCGAATGCCTTTTCATAATCTACAAATCCAAAACATAATGACAACTCATATTCGTTTGACCTTTCTATGACTTCTCTTAATACCTGGATATGATCTATTGTACTAAAACCACTTTTAAATCCAGCTTGTTCTCTTGGTTGGTGGAAATCCAAAGTTCTCTGTAGACGAGTTGTAGTTATCTTGGTAAAAATTTTATATAAAACTGATAAAAGGCTGATAGGTCTGTAATTTCTAATATCTTCTTTATCACCTTTTTTAAATATTAATATTATTACTGCATTCTTCCAATCTTCCAGTACATCTTTATCATTTAGACATTTGGTATATAACTTTGCTAAAATTGTTTCTATTTCTTCACCTGCTTCTTTTAATATATCAATTATAATTCCATCATTTCCTGGAGCCTTTCCTTTCTTCATACACTTAATTGCATGTCTCACTTCTTCATTTAAAATTCTGGGCAATTCGGATGATGTAATAGATATAGGAGGTACTTGTTCTTTATTACTATATAATTCTTGATAAAAATCTTCTACCAATTTCATGATGTCATCTCTCTTTTTAGTAATAATTCCATCTTTTTTTCTTATTGCAGATATAAATTTCATACCAATACCAAAATGTTGTTTAACATTTTTGAGACTTTTATTTTCTTCTACAGCTTTCCTTGCTATTTCACAGTTATACTTTCTTATATCATTTTCAACTCTTTTCCGTACCATTTTACAAAATTCGAGATATTCAATTCTTTTTAATACATCATTTTTGTATATCTTCATATTCCTTCTTTTCTTCATAAATTCTCTAGTCTCAGTAGAAATTTTATTAGTCAATTGCTGCTTTTTTCTATCAGCTATGTTTGTTGCAGTTTTTAAAAGTGTATCAGTTATTTTCATATTAATTTCATTCAAATCTGAATCATGTTCAAAATCTCCTAACACTTGAAACCTATTTGTAAGTTCTAATTTAAATTCATTAGAATGTTTCTGAAGATTAGGAATATCAACTGTAAATATTGTTTTTCTTAATAATTTTTGTCTCTCTAGTTTTACATTAACACGTAACTTACACCTTACTAATCGATGATCACTTCCCGTGTTAAATTTATTAAGAACATTACAATCTTGAAATATGTATTTTCTGTTAGTCAAAATATAATCCAATTCTGCTGTACCTTCATTTGGATGCTTCCATGTCCATTTCCTTTTAACATTTTTCTCAAAAAATGAATTCATAATATAAAGTTTTTCTTTTTCTGCAAACTCCACAAGTCTATGTCCTCTCTCATTTCTATTACTATAACCAAAATTACCTATAGCAATTTCATCTTTCATTTGTCTACCAATTCTAGCATTAAAGTCTCCCATAACAATTTTAAAATGTTGTTTACTCTGATCAAAAGCCTTTTGTACATCCATATAAAAATCTTCTACTACTTCATCACTATGAGAACTTGTTGGGGCATAAACCTGAATATATATATATAATTTTAAATACATACCCAATTATGTAATTAATATATTACAAAGCTAATATAACCTAAAAATTAGCAAATCATGCAATATCAATTTACTTTAGTGGTCTGTACAATCTTTTTAAAAATTCTTCAATCAAATGAAAACAGAAATCTATAAACCATTCTTTGATTGTGATAATTTTAAGTTTTATTCTGATCTGAGCTGTCTTGAATCAAGGCATTAAAAAAAATATTTTCTAGTCATCTTAAAAGGAAATAGAAGATAGATTGTTATCAATCTAATTATGTTCATCGACATATTATTGCAAATAAGTTTTTAAAAGAGGTGACTGCTCACTGATTATTTTCCTACTTGTTTTAAAATGATAGCTAATGTTTAAAAATAATGATATTATTCAATGAGTTGTGGATAACTATGTGATAATATGATTATTTTTCTTTCAAAGCAATATTATGATATGGCAATAAAAGAAGCCAGAGTATCACAAGTGACCATAACTAAAAATGGTTAAATTTAAAAAAATATACTGGATATACCTGAATTACTGTATTAAGCAAAAGATATAATATATCCTCTCATATGTTACTGGTATAATTTAATATAAATAGCTAATAAACTGCTAAAATATACTTAACCAAGACAAATATAAGTGCAAACTCTACAGACAAAGTTGAGCCCATTCATTAAATAGCTTTTCAGATCAAATATAGCATACCACTTAAACTTTTCTTAAATCTCATCTTTCAACTCATATATCACCAAATGATAAAAAAAAAATCGAGTTTTATTCTGATTTAGTGTAAATATATTCAACCTAAATAAGTATAACTCTGCATAGAAATTCCAAAGTAAAATAAATTTCTATACATAGATGAAAAAATGTGTACATAAAACAGTAAAGTATTACTAACAAATAAAAAAAAATAGCAGTTTAATAAATGTGTATAGTAGGATTTTTTTGAATATAATACAGCCATAATAATGATAATAATTCATATGATTAGTTACTTAAAAGATCATATAATATTTGAATATTGATATGATAGTATGAATAAGATGACCCAACTATAGTTACTTTTCAGTATCCATCAATTGAGAAGAATCTTTATATCTGAATCTGTCACTCTACTGGATCTCAATTACACAGAGTGAAATACAATGATGAGTCACTTGGAAAATCATGAGGCATTCGGTTGGTCTTCAATATAGGAACTTTCAATTACTCAATCCATCACTATACTAAATCACAGAGAAAACTTCAGCTATTAAAATGAATTTATATATTATTACTGTTTTTCTGTTTCAAAAGTTTTCCATTTACCTATATAGATAATATTGTAAATTAGATATTAGAACTATTAAAAAAATCTTCCATTGAACTAATTTCTCATTTTCTACCTTATGTGATCAAATCAAAGTCCAATGAAATTTTTCTAAGCTGAATTAATCATCATCTTCTGCCAGATGAATGCAGGAATTTTCTTATACATTTCCTGACAAAATAGTGATATCTTTGAAAATCTTTTTTTTCATTGGGGTAAATCAAAAACTCTTTTATCCTGAGGTAGGTTACTTAAAGATTGTTTTACCTTTGTATAGGTATGTAAAAGACAAATTGAAGTAAAATATAAATATATAAGATTAATATTTAAATGACAAAATAAATTAATATATGAAATATTATTTTAGATCACCTTCTGCTGCGCAATGACTGCTTTTTAGCAACTGTATGAAAAATTTGACATTATCATAGAATTTGAGAAGTTAGTCATGTGATTCCTCTGGTTTCAAATTAGAAATCTTGATGATTTATTAGCTTCTGGATGATTTGATCAATATTGCTTCTTTAATTTTTATCTTGATATCATTTCTTTCATCAAAAAAATTTCAGTAGTATCAAAACTGAAACTTTTATTACAAATTATTTCATAAACATGAAACACAAAAGGTAAAATTTGTTTATTAAATCATTTTGAATTTTAACTCATTCATATGGTAAAAAGTGTTTTTTAATTCTTTTCTGTAATGTTAATTTGGATATTCTTTGGTACATCTAATTTTATAAATAATATTATTTTTATATTTATAAGTCATTGAAAACAAAATATTGAAAAATTTCAAACAAGTTTTTTAGCCTTTGGCAGAATAGTTCAGTTAGTTAGAGCGTTGTCTTAAAAATTCAATATTCAAGAATATAGCAGTATAAGTTTGATTTCTATGTTAGTATTGTCACTGCTCAGGCTAGCAACATCTGAAAAAGAGTGGAAAATAATACCACTCGAAATGTTGTATAATCTACCAACCTGTGTTGTCTACTTGTTTGTATTTGAAAAGTTTTTAGCAATTTTATAATTATTATAAATTTTAAAATAGAGATCCATTTTTATTAATTGTATCATTTTTATATTTTATATTCGATATTTGTATATTAAAGAAATGATTAAAATTTTGGAGATAAAAAAAAAAATGAATTTATTTAAAATTCTATAAAAAAAAAAAAAAAATGGCTCACCATTAATTTTTTAATACTTATAACTATAATGACAACAAATTCCCAAATAAATTTATTCAAAATATTTCAATATTTTATACCAAAAAGATAAATAGATAAATAACTCTACAATTAAAATTTCCAACAAGCTTAAAATATTATTTATAAAATTAATTACATAAAAAATGTGGACTTCTATATATCATAGAATCTGGATGTTCATTTCAAAAATGAGCTAACAAAATTACTTATCAAGACATTTTTAAAGTTTTGTGATTTGATTTGTAATTAGTTTTAGTTTTGATAATATTGAAATGTTGCTTAAAAAAACCAATGATAGAAAAATAAAAATGAAAAATGCAACACTCAGTGAATCATTTAACTAATAAATTACCAAATTTTTAGTTTGAAAATTTCTTATTTCTGGAGAATCTTATAGCTTATAATATACTGCAGCAACATTAAATTACTTAGACATTTTCTAAAGTGATCATTATAAATCTTAAAACACACTAAAATAAAATTTTATATAATAATTTTAATGTTCAAATAGTAGCTTTATATATATATTTCTTTCTTAAAATAAAAATCTTGCTAAGAAGTTTCTCAAAATGGTATGCAAAAATGAAAACAGATGTAACTAAGACTTGCTAATATATAAAAATTCTTCTAAACATATTGTATATATTTTATAAGGACGTATAAGTATATAAACAAACTTCATTATAATATTTTTCTAAAAAAAGATTAATTTTCTAATCTAATCATATCTTATAAAGCATTAAAATGATGTAATTTAAATATTGAAACAGCTAGAATAAATTTTGCTAAATAATGAAAAATTGAAATAGATGATAGCAATGGAAATTATCATTGATATTGACTAGAAATAATTATATAATTATAATAGATAATGCTTGCTTGTCTCCGGTTACCCAATTATTTCCTTTAACTTCATGCAAAGACTGATAATACATATGATTTTAGTATTAGGTTGAGAGTCAATGTATTTTAAACAGCTAATTATCAATATTTTTATAACAAAATTTCATATCTAACATGTAATATAATTTAACTATGCTCCATAAGTAATTTGAAAAATTAAAAAAAAAAAGATATAAAAATTCACATACAAAAAAATACTTTTTAAAATAAATATTAAATATTATAAAACCTGTACAATTCAAAATTAATGCTTACTTTTCCGAAACTCCCCAACAACATACTACTCCTAGCCTTCTTATAAGGATCTTCTGGTGTCAATCTGTTATTAGGATAAAAATCATCCAAAAATTGAGAACAGATCAAAGAGTCGGTTACTATTTGATTGTTTATTTCTAAGCATGGAATTTTTCCCAATGGATTCTTTTCCGAATACCATGTTGGTTTATTTACTAGATTTATGTAAACATATTCTATTCTGAAAGATTTACATATTAAAATAAATATAATAGCCATACAAATTGCAATGAATATATATAATAAAAAATATACACAATTATATTCCACAAGAGTGTATGCACAATTATTGATTATTATGGTGCTAATATTTAAAATTGCTTAATCAGGCTTTTCACATCAATTTAATTTAGTTCTGACAAAGACGCATTGTATCAAAAGCCAAGCTAAGTAATTTAAATATTAACATTATAATAATTATTAATTATCAACATATACAAATTAATGATAAATAAGATTAACAAATAAGTGAAATAATATCTGAGGCATTTAACTACAAGTATAAAAACTAAATTATTATCAAATCAAAACTGACTTCTGATGAATTCTCCAGAATAATTTATTGTCTACTGACTTTTTCTAGCTATTCAAAAGCACATTTATTGTTGTTATTGTGAAGTCTATCCATCGCAATGTTGATTTTTATTTCATCAACCTTTCCAAGCATTATACAGTTTTCTAATAAATTAGTTTACTTAATAATATGAGCAAAAGGCAATACTAATCTGCTCATTTGTACTTCAAATGAAAATCTAATTAGTTATTTACTAGTTTATTTTCTTTGTCATCCACAGTATTCCAATGTCTTTGCTAGAATTTTAATTTAAAATAATCAAAACTTTTCCCTTTAACAATGCCCCCTTTAACATCATAATTTTTAAAGATAAGTTCCTATAATTTAAAATCTTTTCTGATTTTTCATTACAATTTTGTGCCAAATCTTTTGACTACTGGAATCTTTACTTATAAATAATACAAAAAGGAGAAAACTGTTAAAACACTTTTATGATTTGACTTCTTTATCAATTTTAAAATCAGTTGCTGATCCTAGTGACTAAATAAATAAAAAAAGGTATTCATATTTAATTTATATAATACAGTCTTTTCATACTGAAATTATATAAATACACAACAGTTAATACTTGACATATGAACAGTAATTAAAAAATAATCTGTACTAAAATCATGCATATCATTATATAAAAGAGATAGCTTTCAATGTCAAAATATCATTCTATAGTAATAGCAAAATAAAGTTCTGCTATCTTCAAGCCTTTCCATATATAAATACATTTGAATTATTCCAACTTTTTTTTAATTAGTATAAATATCGATAAAAGAAATCCAGTTCACTGATTAACTAACTGAATACCAATACCCTATGATCTAGCTACATAATATGCCTTTACAAAGCAACTAAGTATGGATCAATTGAGTGAGTAACAAATAATTATTACAAGACTATTACTGCTGGAGAAAGAGAACTCTCTAAGTTTTTCAAAGCTAAGCCAATCAAAATAAATAAATTGGCTCTAAGAAGTCAAGCAGTAATAAGACTGAAATTAAGCATGTCAAAAAATAAGCAGATTAGATTAAAAAATAAATCACATAAATAGTTTCATCAAATGCAAAGGAATGTTCAATACCTAAAATCTTGAACACAACAGTTCCATTCAATTTGTTTTTATTTTCTTCAATTGAGAATTGATCCAGAAAGCTTTAGTTCTTGAGTCCACTATTCTAATCATCGAGCTAATCTAAGCAGGGCAGAAAAAAATCACTGAATCTGTCCAGGATATAAAAATAAGGTCTATTAAAAATGGTATAAAACATCCAATTCTCATCATCCAAAAATTGTACTTACTACACTGTTTTCATCTTTAGTACTCAAAACTAATCTATTTTCATTCCTGCTATCATAAAGCAATCTTTATTTTTGACTCTACTACTGAAATAATGGTTTAATAAGATATATTTGCTATATAAATTGTCTACTAGCTTTTTCAAAATCCAATTAATTTTCAAATCATCTTCCAAAGTAATTGCAAAAAGTAATAGATAAAAAAATTGGTATCTATGACCCACCAGTATCTCTGAATCATAAAATTTATGGTTTCTTTAATTTTAACTGTTAATTTTAATTTGAGTTTGATATAGGATTGTATCACACATGTAAATAAAAGATTAATATTAGATGGTAATTATTTTTATTTTGTAAACACATACATAGCAATCAGTCATTTAGATAAAATTTAATGAATAATTTTTGTTGGCATTTTTTTTTTAAATGATACCTAATAATAACTACCATAATAACTACAAATCAAAAAAAGATTCAAGATTTTAATATTCACTTAATTTTAAAAAAACCTATTAAAGTGTTTTTTTATTATTTATTTATTTACTTAATGAATTACTTTGAGTGCTTCAATTCAGACAAGTTTTCAGATCAAACCAATTAGCTTTCACTATTTTGTTATACTGTATAATGTGCATACTGACATATTGTTTGTACTGAAATAGTTTATATTCCAGATGGTTTAAACTATAACTAATTATTGCTACAATTCATAATACAAGTACCCAGAAAATAATTTAATGCATCATTCCTGGTATCTAAATGTGCTAATATTAAATATATATATAAAAAAATAACAGTGAGAGTCCTAAATAAATCTATTAGGTATGGAAAGATATGAGCTAAATAGTGAAGGAGATAATAAAATGAAATATAAATTTAAAATAGAAATATATAAACTTATAGCAAACAAAAAAAGTATATTGTGGGCGATTGAGATAAGATCTAAGAAAAGAAATTAGTAAATGACTATTCTGGAATGAGATATTACATAAATCTGAATTACGACATCAAGACAACATTTAGAATCTTTTAAACGAAGAAAGAAATGAAAGAAGAAATTAACTAAATATATGAATATCAGAAATGTTGTCAATAGATGTAAAAAAAAAAATCATTATATATATATATATATTTTAAATGCAATTAACTATGTTCTTAGAACTAAAAATTGTTTTAAAAAGCTATTAGAAGACATTATAATGAAAAAAAAAAAAAAGAAGAAAAGAAAAAGATATGAGATAAATATAATGATTTTTATTTAGAGCTAAGAGTTGGAGATAGGCATAGAGCAAATAACTTTAAAGGTTATATGGAGTCTATCATAAGTCTAGATGCCAAAATAGAAGCAGTAGTAAAATCAATGGACAACAGATGGAATAAAGTTTTGGATAGTTGATCTTCTTCTAGTTCAATGTCAAGTAATTCTTCCTGCCAAAAACACAGATCACTCTACCATCTGAAATCCATTTACTGACTGCTTATATTTTGATGACAAGAATGAGAGAAATTTTATCACAGTCTAAGTATAAACTTAGGAAGCCATATGATGCTTAATAAGCAATTTATAAATATGTATTAAAGCAAAGGTTTTAAATGGTGAAAAATGTGAACATATATTTTTAATTTGTCTATGTATATATTTTCTTATTACTAATTTAAAATATATAGTAACATTTTGGCTAGATCTCACCAGCTATCTCTGAGTAACAGAGTTGCTTAAAAACCAGAAACTAAACATATATATATGTGTGTGAGTGTGTGTAAATATATATATATATATATATTAACATTACAAGCATAAAGATTAAGGAAGGGTGGATAATAGGTTATATTATTTCTCCTTTAGTATGTTCAGTTTATATTAATTATATGGAAGAGGAAATTATTATTAAAAAGAATTGTTTATATGTAAAGTTATTTGTTAGATATGTTGATGATTGTTTATTTGTAATTGAGAATGATAAATTGAAGAAAATTTGTAAATGAGTTTAATTGTTTTGATCCTTCTATAAAATTTGTTTTTAGAAGGAGGAGGGTTAGATTTTGGTAAGTTAAAATTTTTAGATCTTTTGGTGATTAGAAATATAAAAACTAATTGTTTACTATGCAGTCATTTAGTTAAAAGTAGAGAATTAACATCTATAATTAAACCTGATAGCTATCAGTCTGTATCTCATAAAGTAGCTGCTTTAAGGAATTATTGTCATAGGAATAATAAATTAAATAATTCTAGTAGGGTAGCTTTGTTTCAGAAATGCCAATTTTATAAAGATTACCTGAAGGTTGGTTGCTCTGATAAATTTGTTAAAAGTATTTTATTTAATAGTAATATTTCTAAGGATGTAAAGGATAAAGAAAAATATGATTTTATTTCTTTGCCATTTAAATTGTCTTCTTATAAAATTGTATGTAGAAATAGTAAATTGTTTGGAAATAAAAAAATTGCTTGGAAAAGGGGTGTTACATTGAATAATTTATTAAATAGTACAAAAGAAATTTTTGATAGAAAGACTATTCCTGGTGTAGTATATTTTATCCCCTGTTATTTTGTAAGAAGGTCTACATAGGTCAGCGTAGTTTGAGTTTAAATGAAAGGATAAAGGTTCATAAAAGTAGAGTTAAAAATAGATATCTTAGTTCTGCTTTGTATGTCCATGAAAAAGATACAGGCCACACTATTAATTTTGATGAAACTAAGGTTGTCTTCTTTGAGAGAAATAAAATCAAAAGAAGAATTAAAGAATCTTTATTATTGAAAATTTATTATTCTGAAGCAATTAACTTATTTAAGAGTTTTTTTAATATTAAGGGTGGATGGGAAGTGAATGGATTTGTGGGTAATGGTTAATATTATATATATTGTATAGTTTTTATAGTTCTTTACACTTGAGAAGTCTGCTTGTAGCAGTGAAACCTTTGGTTGTGTTTTAATATTATTTTATGCTGGTCTAGTTGAATTTTGGATTTGGGGTAATTTTAATTATATATATATATATATTAGTAGTTGTAATAAAAACATTTAATTGTACAAGATTCTTATATAAAAATCCACCTGAAATTCCTGCCACATATATTCCTTTGAAAAATTGATAGATGATAAACAATAAGCAGAAGGATTAAATGACAGAATCTATTTACCTATTATTAAACCAAATTGCATAAAGTTAGTTTCTTCTTATAAAAAATAAATTTACAGAATTTAAGGTAGATAATATTTAAGAACTCTTTTATTGCATTTTAATAATTTTCTAACATGCATTTGCACAAAATCTTGGCAAATATTTCTATATAACTTTTAATTCACAACAATAAAATTTGTAAAGTCTTTATTCTATGAATTTAAAAAATATATTTTTAAAATTACACTTCATTATTTTTTTATGCATCCCAAGAATCAACAGCAATAAAAAAAAAAAAAATAGATAATAGTGCAATCTGATTCCTATGATAATATAATTCAGTAGGGTGAAAGAAGAAAAAAATGCAAATAGCGAATACAAAAATATAGTTCAGGAAAGGTTAATAGCCCATAACAACTAAATAATTAAATTAAAATGGACAGAAATGAATTGCCAATGTGTTTGGTAATATTAATCAATTTTCATAACAAAGAAGCTACTTGTAATATAAGCAATATCACTCTATCACCTGATTAGTTCAACAGATAGTGATATTTTTGTATATATTTGTATATTTTATATATTTAATTTTATTATATTTAGAAAACTATTTTCACGAGAAATTTATGCAAAATTATCTGTACACAATTGGTAGCCAAAAGCAGAAATTTTTTATATTCCCAACTAAATATATAAATCTTGTCAAGTATTAATGATTTATGGGTGATCTGAAAAACCATGCTGACTGATAGATCTTATAATATAAAAGTACAATTCAATGTTTCTTCTAACAGATGGGAATTGCAAGCTAACTTTATCTTGGCAGTAGAGTTCATTTCTCTTCTAATGAAGTGAACTTATAGAGTAATTACTGCTATATCGGTAGTTTCAACAAATTGCTATGAAATCACTGCAGTATTTTTCCTTACACTTTTAGGGTCTGATGATCTACCAATTAGATTAACTTGAATGCACCAAAACTTTATCCATAAAGACTTTTATTGTGCACAATCTCTCAAATTTAATTTTTCATAATAAGCTCTTTTTCAATCTATACTTTTTAATGAAATAAAAAAATTTAAAAAATAATACTTCAAAGAATGGATCAATCCACCCTATGATATTTCAATTTTTAGATCAAAAACTTAGCCAATCATAATCCTGAACATCAACCACTCAAAATTCTGATTAATTAACCAATAATTTATCAGAACTCTTAGTGAAGTTCAGGCTTTCAAAAATGATGAAAATTGAATTTTCTATTTTACATTATTCTTAATATATATTTATTAGGGAGGCACTACCATTTCCAAAAAACTGCAGAGTTATATATTTAAATAAATATTTATTTTTGTTACGTCATTATTTTAAAAATAATAACACATATATCAAAATTGCTTACGGAATATGCTTGATAGCAGCTACCAATGCTACTCTTTGTGCAAATGGACAAAATCTCATAGTATAAAAACGCATGACATCTTTTCCAAGAGGTGGATAAGGTGAATCTATAAGGGAATAAAAAAAAAATAGAATTAATTAATGATTCATATTTTAAATAATAAGAGCAAAATTGGTTTATAATTAGCAAATATGGTATTGTACCTCTATTAATAATAATTCAATATTTTTTATAACCAATTATTTTTTTTAAGCATACAATTGCTTTTTTAAAAAAAACCTCATTAATTTAATTTAAAAAAAAACTTAATTTAAATGTATTATTAGTTTTATTATAGCTTTACATAAAGATTTTATTAAATTATGCATCTTGGGGGGAGGGGGGCATTAAACTTTATGATGTATATAGAGCTAAAACTGAAGAAGTAGAATAAATTATATTAAGAAGAGTAGTAAACAATGATAAAATATCACCAGTAATGATCAAGTGTTATTTAATTATAGTATAGTCCATTGCCTTTAGCCAGAAAATAATATACATAAATACCACAAATTGGCAATCGGTTACTTAGTCAAAAAGCTAGTTAAACAAGTGAGTCTTTATCTTCAGTTACAATAATCATCTTTTCAGATTTATATAATTAATTATTCAAGACTTAAATTATGCACATTGGTACAAAATGTATCTAAGTTATTAGTGCAATCAAGTAAAGATGCACATTTGCAGATGAAAATATAATCATCAAAATTGTAGCTTACACAAATGTATAAATGTACAAATTTACAGAAAACAGTTTTTGTTGAAATGAATATACTCTATCATGGTTATTTATGGATCATAGTTTCATAAATAGCTCCTGGGCTTTAATTCAATAGACAAATTCTGGATTTTAATATAGCAGATGGCTACTGGATCTCAGTATACTAAACATCACCTGGATCTTAGTACAGCATATAGCTTTTGGATTTTATTATAGTGCAGAAAAAAGTTCCATAATTCAGAAATAGACATTAATGCCATTATTATGTGCATTTTTTTGGTTTAATAAAGTTTAAAAATATACAAAACTTCAAATAGTTTGATTCATAATTTTGACATTTTTGCATCTGGATCATTCCAACATGATTCGTTGTCTTTTGAGTCTATGATGAAGTAACATGCAGTACTGGCAAAAAAAAACATAATTATTATTTTGAAAAGATCTCTATTGCTACATAAATGAAAATATTGTTTCAAAATGCTATCATTATTTTATTGGATAGCCTGTTAATCAGTATCAAAATCTCTCAACTTTTATTCTTCATAAATGTAATATTTGAAAGAAGTGCTTTTCGCTTGTTGATTCAATCATATATTGAAGATAATTGTTGATAAAAACTTATTTGATAAACTTTTTAATAGTCAATAGTGAAGTTTATTTTGTGTACTTTTTCTATCAAAAATTCATATAATTTCTGGTCAAGTAATTGAATAACTTGTAATATGTATTTTGAAAATGAAAACTATAATATATATTGTAAAAAAATATAAAATTACGAACTATTTTAATTTCATGAAATAAAATTGGACTTTATAAAAAGAAACATTTTATTTTTTACTAAATAAAATCAATATTATAGAGACTAAATTGAGAATTTTACTTGATTAAATCTAATTTTCATTACAAATTATGTTGTAAAAATACAATAAATTAATATATATATATTGATCTGCTATAGAGCTATAGTCTTTGAATAAATATATTGCTAAGAGATACAAAGGCATTCAAATAGAATCTTCTGAACTTCACTATATTAGATTCTACTATCTTGGACTATATTTCATAAGGTAAATATAGTTTGAAACAGACTTCCATGAATATCAATGAAGTTTCAAGCTTTGTTGAAATTTTAAAAAACATCTGAAATAAAATTAAAATCATAAAAAAAGAGAGAATGTAAGATTGTCTTTAATATAAAAACTGAGATGTTTGCTAACAATAACTGATATATATTACAGCATTTACAATAACTATAAAAATATTTATTATAAAATATCAAGTTAATCCAAAAATTGATAAGATTTACCTAAAAGGTGCAAAAATATTGTTTAATAAATAGATTTATTTATTTATCTTCATTATTATTAGAAGCCTCTAGATCACGTGACTCTGCCAATCATATGAATATTTCTTTAGAATGACATATATTGTTTTTCAAGCTAATTAAAAGCCCTTTTTTATTATGATGATGAAGGCTATTCACTCAAAAGTGTTATTCCTCTTCTTCTTCCATCATCATCATTTTAAAAAAAATTTAATACTTTTCTAATCAATTAGATTATCTCACAATATTATCAAAATAAGAAAATTTCAACCTGGTCACTTGTCTTTCGCAAGAGTTCAGATCCATTCTAAGCAAATATTAATTTGTTCATTTGCTGTCCATGTAATTTTCAAAATTTTTTACTAGCATCACATTTCTAAAGTATCAATATTTTTTTATCAGTTTTTAGTTTCTAATCCCAGAAAATCACAGCATAAAAAAAAGATATAGCATGGACAACTAAATTTTTCATTTAATTCTGCTCCGTGTTAAGACTGCAATAAATTTTTTGGTTGAATGATCCAAGGAGCAAAATCTTCTAAATACTTCTATGCTTTAATCATCAATATCATCATACTGAAGTTAGCTGCTGCTATTTACTTGTAATCATATATTTTTATTCTGCCCCTTAACTTTCCTAATAACATCTTAATATCTTCTCTATAAGAATTAGATTAATCTTAATTCACATTTGTTTTTATTCAGTCTAACTTTTCTCATTACATATTAAGAATACAAACTGAATAAATAAGTAACAATATGCAACCTTGTTTAACTTATTTAGCAAAATCAATCAATTTGTTTCATCATAACCCATTTAAGTTATAACTTAGTCCAAAATCCTCATAAGAATCAATTAAATATTCTGATCTTTTAAAAATGTATACTTTAATACAGGGGTGGGCAAATAGCAGCCCACTAAGAGTTTTTATGTGGCACACCAAGACAATCAGAAAAATCTGTCTTGAACTGAGATTTCCTTCCCGTGCGTGACTGAAGATTCGTCTCATATTTTCCACTAGGATGGCCATTTCAATACGCATGCGCAGTGTAGATATGGTATGCAGTGCTTTTCCAGTTGATCTGGTTAATTTCAATTTTGTCTTTGCATTAGCAAATATATACATTTCCAACTTTAGTGAAACCATGAACCCTCCAAAAAAATATAAAATTGGTGATGAATGTCATGTGTTTAATGAAGAATGGACAAATAAATATTTCTTTGATAATACAGGGAATAAAGCAGTGTGATTATTGGATCATGAAAAAAATGTGTGGCCCTCCACTAACTTTTGCTTTCACAAAGTGGCCCCCGATGCGGCCCTCCGCCAACCTCTGTGGTCCCCAAGCCAAAACAATTGCCCACCCTTGCTTTAATATAATCAAATGAATTTAAAGAAATTATTACAATCAATAAAGCTTCTTCAATTATCCAAAATGCATTGGTAATGTTAGCACTTATTCAATAATCTTACTTGAAACTTGAGTCATACATATAGCAATTCTTATTTAATATGTTGAATTCTTTTAAAACAACACAACCTTACTTATATATAACTGTTGTATAATAGTTTCTGTCAAGAGTCCTTTTTTTGATATAAAATTATAAATCAATTTTTACCTATCTATAGGTTGTTGCATAATTTTCCAAATTAATTGCCATTTCTGCTGAAATGTCACCATTTCTAATGGCATTACATTTTGTTAATAATCCAAAGATTAATATGATCTCATCTTTTGTGACTGTCTAATCAAAAGCAATTTGGTTGATATCTTTGTATTATAATTTGTCTGTATATTTCTTACATCTTTGTTTGATTATTGTACTTCAGTTATACTCTGTCTGTTAAGATTTTTGAATAATATTATTCATGGCCAAAATTTCCTTTAGATATCATAAATCCTCTGAAAGACAATTCTTGTTTTTCTAAGCTTAATTTTATTTTCAATATTCACAAACATTATTGTAAAATTTATCCTTGTCTTTTCTGGATGCTCTTTTGACTTCTTTTCTTAACAATTATTACTGTACTTTCTGACATCCACTTACTAGTTATTTCATCTTATTCATATTTTTTTAGATTTCTCTTTGCTTTTATTCACATTTAATTTGTTTTGCTATTAATTACATCCAAAACCTCAAAATGATTTTTAATATGAAGTCTAAAAGCAATGATCATGTTTTCTAGTTTGTATCTAAGAGATAGGGTAAACTATTGTCTTAATTCACTTAATAATTCATAAACTAGTCCATGAACTTTTTACTTCATAATGTTTTTACTATTAAAACTAAGGCCTTTCACCAATGAATGCCAAGGATGTATTCAATTTTGTCATTATAAATTCCACTAGTAATTCTAGATTGCTTGAAAAGTGCATTGGTTACAAAAAGATAATTCTTTGCCTTATTTCTGCTTTCATCTGTTTTCAATGGCATTTTCTTTATTTCCATTTCTAACTTTGTCATTATAATTAATTAGCAGTCACTAAAAGTATATATGTCAACAATAAAATCTTTTAATTTCTTCTTTCCTTGTCTCAATTGTTGATTCATAGACTTGTTATTATAACAGTGTTGAATGGATATTCATAACATCCAGCTAATATCAATTTATCATTTACGAGATTATATCCAATTAACAGATGTTGCAATAAACTTCATGACAATAAAAACTACTATTTTTTTTTATTGACTATGGCATGATTAACAAACACTATGTTTTCTTGATCTTGATAGATAACCGTTTTACTTTATAGCACACATACTTCATATTTCAATGGTGATATTTTAGTTTCAGTTTTTTATTTTTTAGATGTTTAACCTTGCTATGATAATAGCAGTAGTATTGGGAAATATTCTTGACTCTTTTTCAGTAGCATGCTGAATGTATTAATATCAGGAAAACCATCTTCCAGCATTAGTTTTATTCTATTTGTCTTATTACCTTAAGATTGTTTTCACTTTGATAGTTTTTCTGCTAATATGATTGTGATCAACTGTCTGTTACATCACTTTACTTATTAACAAATATAGAAATTAAAAATTAAAAACCATATCGAGAGAAGACTGCAAGGCAAACACAAGTAAGATATTAAAAAATAAGAAAAAAATATAAATAAGTTTAGAGATACTGTATTATGCAAGGCAGTTTAGAGAGAATGAAAATGGTAAATGAAAAAATAGATTATATTAATATCTTATCAATTTTATAAAAAAAATAATGTACTAATAAATGTTATCAGATTCTATACTAAACCCCTCTTTTTTAAACCAAGGTAAAATAAACAGTACTCATTTATAATAAAAAAAAACTATTATATTAAGTGTATTGTAATTATCAACAAATTTAACTAATAAGAAGACATACCAAGATTATTTGCAAATAGTATAATTTTATTTGTTTATATATTTAAATTTATAACTGAAATATTTAATTGTGATTAAATCTTATGAATATTGCCTAATGCATTATATAACGTATTATAAAATACTAATCATTTTATAGATTTAAATCTACAGAGACCAACATTTGTGACCCTGACCTGGAGTTGCACAAGTATTTCATTAGCATAGCAGCTGATAGAACTAATTAAAACGAATAATTGACACTTTTCTGGCTATGTATTACTCTATTTCATCAATAAGGTATTGGCACTTGGTCAATAATAAATTCATTAAAATTGCTTTTATAAATAAATCTGTCAAAATTTATTTATGTAAATGTCTTATTACATCTGTTTGCTTTTGTTATAATCCATCCTCAAAACTCTTTTTTCATTTAGTTCATGTTAAAAAGTTATTTAGAAATAATTCATTATAAAAGTAGATGCAGAAAAATTAAATTAGCACACTATTTTAAAAAAAAAGATTCACTTGAAAAAGATAGAACAGTTAATGGCTAAATAAAAAATAGAACACAAAATAGTAAATAAATAAAAAGTATAATTATTTATCAAACAAATCATATTCTATCTATTCAAAATATAGATCAATAAGGGACTATGCTACCTGTAGATTTAAAAATGCACCTCAGTTAGCTGGAAAATGATTCATTTATATAAAAGATTGATTTTATTTTTCCTATTAATTCCCCTCTCCCCCTTACATATGAAAAATAAATACTACAATTATTTTAAATACTGAAATTTCATATTTTAAATGATAGTGATGAATATATAAAAATTCAATAACATACAAAGATTCATGAACAAAATCCTAGATAGATATTTTATCAGTATTCTTCATCACACCAAGCACTGTTGATCATTATAAATACTGTAGTAGTTGATTATTATGTATAATGAGCACTCACAAAGGTTTTATAAACATGAACGCTTCATTAATAATATAAAACAATTATTATAATTGATTTTAAAAACATAAGTAAAAAACACGGGAAGGATAAATTTATTTTTAAAAAATCTACAAATCATAGTTGCTAAATTTTTATAAATAAAGTTGTAAAATACATATAGTAGCACACTGCTTATATCTACTTAATGTGGGTAATAAAATAGATCTATTCATAGAGCAATTTCCATTTTTTACAAATCAAATTTGAAAATATAGATGACACCTTGTTTGCATTATACTTATACAGTACATTAAGTTTATTACACATACAATTAAAACAGCAAGTATAAATCTTGGACTGTCAGTGTATATGAACAGCATATACATTGTTTATAAATTCAAATTCAAATCTTAGTGAAAAATTATAAAGCAACATTTTTTATGAGTTTATTAGCATACTTTTATTTTCAAAATTGTTATTATAAAATATTTTTTAAAAATCCACACATTAAAAAATATATTAAGAGTAAAAAAATAATTTCTAATTGGACTTGAAAATATGATAATACAAAATCTTTATTTTTGGATTTAGTTGTTTTCTTATCACACATTTATGGCATCAGTTTAGCCAAAAAAAAAAAAATACTGTTTCTAATCAGTTTGGAAGTGAATTAACAAGATTCATCAATATCTATTAATTTATAATTATTAATATGCTTTGTTTGGTTTAACTTAGTGTAGAATTAAGAAACCAAGAGCTAAACACTTTTGAATCAATTAAAGCACAATGTCATTTTTGATGCTCCAATGTCATATAACCTTCCAAACAACTAATTATTCAATTATTTTATTATCATTAAAATATAAAAAGTTTAACTTACATTTAAAAATAAATTAATAATATACTTTTTAATAGTCAATAATGATATAATATCATTATTAAAACTACTACATATTATTATTATATATGTGGAAATGGAAATATTATCTAAACCATTGACATCTAAATGTAAAGATTCATACATGCATATATTATCAAAATAATTTTAAAAAATTTCTGTGCTACAGCAAAAAATAAAAGATGATATAAAAATCTGCAAATCTGACATCTAGACTTTGGACCATTACTAATTTATTAATAGTCAAAGGCAAGCTCACATTAACCAATTCCTATTGTTTTATTAAACTTAGATTAAAATAATGTAATAGAAGCACACAGTCCTCCATTAAAAATAGTTTTTCTGTCAACTTGGAGCTTAGAAATTTAACATATAAGATCGACAATCATATAGACACTGATAATAATTCTTTTAAAGATATTTCTATAACCACCAGAACTAGAGGGGGGGGGGCAAGTCTTGTCTTTTCCATAGACTTTCTTCACCTTTCCCCCCTTAACATCAAAAGATTTTGTAAGTTAATTAGATATTTACAAATCTGATCACTGAGGCAGACAATGCTAATGGTACTCCTTGAAATCAGTATACTTAAATAAAAGGTGGGGTGATTGTGTTAGGAGAATTGTTGAGTGTTATAGTGGCAAGGAATGGGATAGAAGAATAGATGCATTAATAAAAAAAAATGGGAAGTTGGAGAGATGGAGAACTAATATGGAGAGTAAAAAGAGTTTAAATATATATAGAAATAAACAGAATATTGGGTGCGAGTTAATTTATGATAATAGCAAGGAAAGTAGTTTATTGTTTAAGGATCAAACAGGATCATTAGCAAAAAGGGAATATGCACATAAATGTGGGTGATTTAGTCTGCACGTTAAGTAATGAAGTCATAGAAAATATTAGGCATCTGTTAATTGAATATAAATGTTTACAAGCAGAAAAGGTGCAAATAATGAAGTTATGGGAGAATAAATATAAACAGTGATTATACAGAAAGTGGGTTCTTGGTTTTTATGTTGGATTTGGAAAAAATTAAGAGGGATTTAGATATAAAGGCCATAGAGTGGACAAAGATAATATTGTGGAAATGGGATGGAGCAGGATGAATAATAGAGTGGAGAATGAAAAGGGAAGGGAAGGTGGCTAACAGGTTTCTCTGGGCATAGTAGCTGAGATTCTTGACTCCGAGAAAGGAGAATTCATATTGCATTGCATTTTGTGGAATGCTCTTAGAAAATTCTACCAATTAAAAATAAGCCAATAAACATCACATGACCACCATCTCTTATGCTTGTGTATAACTGTTGTTAAAACAGGCAAAACTCACTATACGTATGCCACACACACGTATAGTGAGTTTTGCCTGTTTTAACAACAATTAAAAATAACTCAAGGATTATAAAAATGTGCATATAATATTATTATATACAATAAAAAAATTAAAGAAATATTGCTATCAATTATTTATATGTTTGTAAAAGAATAAAAACAAACAAAAATCTAATGTTGCATATATTGTAACCTTTGGCTGTGGTCAAAGATAGTTCGTTTCATAGTAGATGAAGCATTCACAAAAAAAAAAAATTCTCACAGAAAAATCTAGTAAATTTAACAGGTTCATAACTAACATCAGTTTAGATTTTTCTAGCTGATGATCAGAAAGTTTGTGGTAGACATATAATATTTAAAAATATTAGATGTATAATATTTAAAAATTAATGCAAAGTTGTGTTTAGATGTATAAATACAGTTTAAAGTCTATCAATCAATGGATCTAGATGAGGGGGCTTAAGTGTTAAAATCGGTAATTAATAGTCATTTACTAGAATGATGTATGTATTTTAAAGAAATAGATGTGTAAGTTTCAGTTGTATTTTAAAGAAATAGATGTGTAAGTTTCAGTCGTAAATTTTAACCTGCAAGCAGTTATAGAATTAAGCAGTCAATTTATTTGATTAAGATTGTTGAATAGGTTTATTACTAGCTGTAATCTCCATAGTTCAGCTGGAATGGTTATAGATGTGTGTGGACACATACATGCCCATATAAATGTAATTTTATTTATTGGGAAAATTATAAATGTTCATGTGTCATGTTTGATATCATTTGAAAGCAAATTGAAAGGGTAACAATTTTAAATTAGTTTTAAAGAAATATTTGAAAATATTCAGTCATAAAAAATCAATTTAATTGAAATCATTTATTTAGATTATATTTTACTTTCATTTTGCTACATTTTTTTATCTTGATTCTTTTTATACAATTTAAAACCGGGAAAATTCAAGTAAATCATATGATCATTTAGGTAGTGTGAATAATTAAGATCAAAATTATGAATCTTAGCCAATAGAAAATTAATGCAAGGGCGAAACGAGAAAAAGGCATGGTTGAAGATGATTGGCAATCAGAGGTTATAAAAAGCCATGTACCTCTTTTCAGGCTTGTTGGTTGATTATTATTGTTGTTTGTAGTTGCTGAGTTGCTCTTCTTCATCTTTGTGTGTTGGTGATTGTTCTGCTTCTTCACTAAAAATTCTAAAGTTTTGTTCTAGAAAGGTAAATAAGTTTTGTAAGAATGTTGATGTAAATTTTTAAATCAGGTACTCATTTTCTAACCTCAAAGTTGACCAAGAATCGGATCCCAATGGTAAAGAATTTATGTACGTGATGCAGGATGGTGCATCTGAATGAACCACCTGGCTTTCCAAGTTTAAAAAAATATATAGAAGTGAACCTCTCATGTAAATATTTCAAAATCTCTTACACATACAAGTTATTAATATTATTGTAGCATCATGATTACTGTAACAATATTCAAAAGCATATTCCACCCTACTATGACCTAATTTCGATACAGGGTGTATTAATTAATATATCACAAATAATAGAATTAAAATTTAAATATATATATATATATACACCCTTCAATAACACATAATAAATAAATGAATCATAATAATAATAAAGAAAGGTTATACTTAAAAGTCCTTAACATCAGTCTCTAATCCATTGATTTATTCACTGTAATGATCTTGTACTATCGGTATCATCCGAACGATTATATTAAGTCATTTATGCAAATATTATATCCACGCACACACATGACAAATACTCAACACATAGAGCCAAATAAATGGTCATAATTTGACTTATAAAAATTATAAGTTTTCAGTAACAATTGAATGAACTCTATTATTCCAGGATGTTTGTACTTCTGAACATTTAATGCTTATTATTGAATTTTAACATTAACAATGCTATATCACATTAATTATGTAATATTAAGATTTTAAATATCTCTATGTACCAGGTTGTGGGAAATATAATGATGAATGTTATATGTTGTAAGAATGATGCAACTTTCTTATTTTATTTTTATTATTAAGGCTAAGATAATTTTATTCTAGTCATATTTGATAATCATCATATTATCAGTTTTATATATCAATATTATTGTTTAACAAGAGTTCAAACCCAGTTCTCTCTAGATCAAGTGATATTTGTAAATGACCATTGCTTGTCCAAGGTATGCCAAGATATTGCTACCTTGAGGATTGAGGTTGAGCAGAGAATTTCACAATTAGTGGTATTATGTATTTTTAATTAGTTTATTATGAGATCAATGGGTGATATGTTCCATATTCCTAACATATATTATTGCTCTCAGATAGTAGGAGCGCTTTCTGGGTTCATGCCATCACAGGTTTATTACTTTGTAGCTCTTTTCCTCATGGATATATCTTCATAAAGTTATTCTTTTTTACTGTGTAAGTTGCTGACTTAAGTGGTTGGTCATTGTCTATATTTCATATTTGAAGTGTATCACCTGCTTCAAGGGCATTTTTAAAATTTTAAGTGTGTATTAGGGATTGATGTATAATGCATATGATTGAGCTTTGCTCGCAATCATCTACAATATCGATAAACCTTCTAAATTTAAAATTAGTATTTAGTAGCCTAAATAAGCAGAGCGCATCATGACCAACTGATCACAGAAGCAAGTCACCGCTGGATTGGTAAGTTTAATAGTGTTTATTACGTGTTGGGACCTAGAAAACATTAAGCGTGTTCAAATGTATGTATGATCTCTGAGAGAATTGAAAGTTTTACTTATAATTAGGAAGTCAAAAAGTGTAAAATGAACATACTAGGGATGACTAATAAAAGAATTTAATTATAAGCTATAAGTTCAAAATTGGAATGCTATGATCTCAGGGTTCTTGCAAGGAATGCAAAATTTCTACTGGTGATTTTATGAATTCGCTGTTGATCAATGAATGCTATCCTAGCGATTGGCTTAAGTAGACATATACTTAATTTACGAGCTAATATTTACTTTTCATTAACTAATAATAGCAATTATACTGCCCTTCAAATGCTCATTGGTTTAATTATATTGCGCTTTCGAGATCTTTTAACCTGAGATTAAAACCTCGAACGCGCTAAGCCTGATATTTAACTATGATTTTTCTAACTTCACCAATGAGCGTTTGAAGCGCAGTATAATTGCTAACTAATAATAATAAAATTTTATAAATTAATAAATAGTTAACTAATATAAAATATTCTATCAATTTTAAATTTTGAACCATATTACTATCAACTGGGAGCGCATTCGAATACCAGGACAGGGAAAGGGATTTTATGTCCACTCAAGATATTAGTCAACAACATAAATTTATTAAAAGGAAAGTAACAATAATTAATTTGAAGATAAATCTCCTTCATAGTTTAACTATAATAATCTGTAAAGCAAATTATGAATGTTTTTTTAAAGCAAATTTCATATTTTTTAAGAAAATATCAATTCAGCAGTTAAACCTTTGTTATGTGTCTATACCTATATAAGCATTGGAATATTTATTTAAGATTGCATATTATTAAGATTTCTAGATTCTATGGGAATCAAAAATATTAAGACCCTACACCAAAATTTAATTAACAAAATAACATTTATTAACAAAAATTATCAATTGTAAATTTATAAACTTTAATATAACATAACATCATAACAATCCGGTAATAAACTTAACAATAAACAAAAAAAAATTTACAGCAGATTTTATAATCACTACGGAACATACAATCCGACTTCTTTTGCATTTACAGAGAATGTCACTAAATTACATGCCTTTATCATTCAGTAATCTTACATAGACTTAACTTAAATAGCTCAACTAGTTAAATTGATTCTGTTTAAACATTTTCCCTTCACTGTAAGCATGAATAATTATTTCATACACCAGTATGTAAGATAAACAATTTATGAGATAAAATCACTATCATATATGCAATTTCATTTGCTGTTATTAAAACATTTAGAAAAATGGTTTTGAAAAAGAAAATACATTTTTTATTCTGAGTTACAAAAAAAATATTTAAAGAAAGATTAAGGCTATAGTAAGCTAGACACAATATTTGTTCTTTAAAAAATATTATTTCAAATTATTATTGTTTTCAATGTCATTAATGTTTTTAAAATTTGTATTAAGTTAGACCACAAAGGATTCAGTATATCTATCTTTGTGTTTATCAATTCACTCCATCAACAAATTCTGTAGAGATAAAAAATAAAATAAAATTACAATTTCTCTAGAAGCCATATCATTAAATAAAAAATTGAAAGTAATAAAACAAAGAATAAAAAACATTCTGGGATTTATTATTAGAATTCTATTTTTCTCTCCAGAAAAGTACCCTTCATATTAACATTGTTGTTACATTTCCAATCTCTAAAAAAATTTTAAATCCATTTTCAAACTATCCAGTTCTTTTATAATCAGTTCTGTTAATCTTATTACAATTAAATCTATGGCCAAAAATATATGAAATGTTCTTATCAATCTTATGGTATTAATTTGTTATTCGAATTTCTTCCAACAAATCTCAAGATTAAAGATTTTATAACTTGTATTTAAATTCAACTTAATTAATATAATATTTCTTTTGCATCATCAATTATTTTTTGGGATACTTTGGATGTCAGTATTGGAATAAATACATTTTGTATCTTGTTATTTTATCTTCAACAATTTTCTGAACCTGTTCTTTAAATTAAAATTATATTTAAACATGAGTTCCAAAAGTTTTAAAAAATTCCGTTATTATTAAAATAACTTGCTAGAAGTTCTTGGCAGAGATAAGTCTTGAATTTCCAAAATATAGATAATAGCCAATATTATTTGTAAAATATTCTTCCAATGAGCCTCTTATGTGCAGATTGCCCTGTACTATTCTGCATCTATTGTTAATATTTTTTTAGTGATTCTAGTAAATATCAATATGATGTTTTAGCATTCATGATTTGAAATATTTCTTAAAACATTTTCCAATTACATGAGCCTCAAAAAGAACTTGTTTTTTTTTTTGTTAATAACAGAAGCAATATATTGTGTTATTATTTTTCAAATATCATCATCAATTTTACATCATTATCAATCAATTGCACATTAAAGGTCTCTCATGTTTAATTCAGTTCCTCTGATCCATAGCATCTTTTTTCCACATTACATCAAAAACTTCTTATTCGTCCATCCATTTCACATATAATCTTTTTTTAAGTCTTCATAATCTCTTGGGAAATCAGTTTAAAACAACTGTCCATTTTATTTATCATCTCTTCTACCAAAAATACCAACTTAATTCCACTTCAGTTTCATAATTCTGTCAACAACATCAATGATAGCTGTTTGTTTTCTCATCCCAAGTATTTTGTTTTAAATCCTTTATTATTTTTAACAAAAATCTTCATACTTCAATGAATGGTCTAAAGTATCTGAATTGCTCTTCTATTTAGTATCCAAGTTTCAGATCCATAAGTAATTACCGGTCAAACACATGGGCTTACTTTCTTTTAATATTAAATTATTTCTACCAAAAATGTTCCATCCAAGTTTAATTCTATAATTAACTTTGATCTATTATATTACCATTTATAGTAATAATCTGATCAAAAATTTAAAAGTTAATTTTTTCTAACTCACGATTATTGTCTTCATTTGAAAAAATCCAGTTAACATTATTTTAATCTTTTTAGTATTCATCTTTAATCCTACTTTCTATTTAAATCTGATAACTTTTGTAACATTTCCTGAAGTTCTGAAGCATTATTTGCAAAAACAATCACATCATTTGCAAAATCTAGATTTATGTTCTTAACTTTAACCTTAAAATACTTTTTGCAAAACTGCTGTAAAAAGTTTGGAGATAAGGAATTATCCTATTACATATTCTTGTCAATGTTAATCTTTTTAGTATTCTCATGCAATATAATCATTACTGTTGCATTTTGATAAACATTCTTCAAAATATAACAATATCCTGGTTTTATATATTGATAATCCAATGCCTCGTTATAATCTACAAATTCAAAGCATAATGACAACTCATACTTAATGGTCTTTTTATAACTTTTCTCAATACTTGGATGTGATCCACTATGCTAAAACTATGTTCAAATTCCATTTGTTCTTTTGTTTGGTTAAAATCCAAATTATTCTGTAGACAAGTTGCAATTATTTTGGTAAAAAGTCTAATTTTTAATCTTTTTATCATCTTGTTAAATATCAGTATTATTATTGCATTCTTCAAATCATATAGTACAGGGGTGACACAATAAACATACTGCTTTATTCCCTGTATTACCAAAGAAATATTTCTTTATCCATTCTTCATTAAACACATGACATTCATCACCGATTTTACACTTTTTCGGAGCGTTCATAGTTTCACTAAAGTTGGAAATGTATATATTTGCTAATGCAAAGACAAAATTGAAAGTAACCAGATCAACTGGAAAAGCACTGCACATCATATCTACACTGCACATGTGTATTGACGTGGCTATCATAGTGAAAAATATGAGATGAATCTTCAGTCACACACAAAAAGGAAATCTCAGCTCAAGGCAGATTTTTCTGATTGCCTTGGAGGGCCGCATAAAACCTCTTAGCGGGCCACATGTGGCCCCTGGGCCGCTATTTGCCCACCCCTGATATAGTACATTTCTATCATTCAGATATTTGGGATATGGTTGGTCAACAAATTTTCTATTTCTTTTAAATTATCAATAATATTTCTATAATTTCTTGTAGCCTTTTCCTTTTTCATCGATTTAATTACATTTAAAATGCTTAGCAATTCAAAAAATGTAACAATTATAATGATTATCTTGTTTTTGTTTTTTTAATTTTTCATTTCTATAGAATTATTTCAAATATTTCAAGATGTCATCTCTCTTTTTAGCAATAGCCCCACATTTTTTACTCTCATAGCTTTCCTTGCCAATTTACAATTATATTTTTTTATATCATTATTAAATTTTTTGAAATATACCAACTATTTTCTTATTTACTTCTTCCCTATTTTTAAATAACACAGATAATAAAATTATTTTAAAAACTCTTTTTCAACTTTTGAAAATTATCTATGATTAGAATCTTATCAATATGAATAACCATTTATCTTATTTATAACTGTGGGCCACAATGCAGAATCTATTAAATAAATATTTTGACATTAACATTAGTCTTCATACTCATCATGTTTGCATTTTCTCACTTCCAGCCAACAGTTGAATTTCTTCATATGACCCCCCATTTTTAGTAGCTTATACTTTTTATTTATATTCCGAATTTTGTTACATCCATGCTATTATTCTCCTTTCTGCTTTTCATTGAAATATAGATTTTCAACAGAACTTAGTTATGCCATATTGTTGCTATCAGTGTTTTCATTTATCTTTTTTTTAAATGGATTCAATGAATCTCATTGTTTTGCATTTCTGCCAGTCAAGATAGTTTCCTTTTCAAATTTTAAGCTCTATAAACCTCCTTTTTTTTTTTTTGCTAACACTAAAATGTTTAATGTAATATGACTACAAATACTTTGTAAACACCAATATTAAGTGACTTTTATAAACACTGGACTGAACGAATATTAATAGCAAAATATTATAACAATATGGAAAAAATTATATTCAATTATGTTTTAACATACACCACATCAAAACATTTTAAAATACATCACACATGTTTAGCTAACATTTTCTTGCCTTGGAATGTGACAAAGAAATATAAAAATTCTTTTCTAACTTAATATTGTTCTGAATAGAGATAAATTCATTTCATCATAAGAAGCATGGTAGATTACTTATAGTATTTTAAATAAGTATTTACAGATAAAAAAACAACAATAATTAAAAAATATATAAAAATAAATACTGTAAATAAATAAATTAATTACAAATAGAATATTTGGAGATTTTTTACAAAAATATTTTTGGAAAAATATTTTTCTTTACATCTTTAAGATACTCTAGTGAAAGCTAATAATGCTGACCTATTCAATATCACTAGATTACATTCACGCATATGGCTTTCATCAGTGAGCACTTTGGATCTTGGATCAGTACATTTGGATCCTTAGGATCTAATGCACATTCCTTTCAGCAACCATCATTTATATCTCCTTTTAACTATCAAGCTATCAATCCAAATTGAAAAACAGTTTTCAATTTAAACAGTCATAAAGATCTAAACCAATTCAGCAGCCATATATTAAGGTGCCCTTAATTTTTTTTTAATAACTATAGGCACCTTTATCCAATGGTCAAATACGACCAATAATATGTCATGATTTCAACTTATTCATTGCTGTTTCAGCAGCAAACTATTTATTTCATATCTCTATATTTTTAACTATTGTAATCTTTAATAAATAATAAATGCCAATTGATAATATTGAATAAATCCTTAATTAGGGCTGTCTTATCCAGTATTCCTAAACTAGTTTCAAGCTTATGACTCTCATCAATTTCATTGTTTCAAGAACCAAAGCTTCTCTTTGATAAAAGCTATATAAACTTGAAACTAGTTTGGGACTATTGGATAGAACAGTACTGAATAGGGATTTATTAAGCACTGTCAGTTGTATGTATTAGTTATCAAAGCTTGCAATAATTGCAGAGGTAGGAAGGGAAAAAAATATGCCATTGAAACAGCAATTAGGAAGCTGAAGTCATGATAGTATCATTGATATATTATTGGTCCTAAACAGCATGTAGATTTATTTATATCAAGTATATGCTAAATATATAAATAGTATTTCAAAATTATTTTTAACAATGATTGAATATTAATGCTATCAGTAAAATTTTTTTATCAAATTCAGTAAAACAAATTAAATTAATTAGACTATATTCTTAAATTAAAAATGATTGAACACAATTGGTTATCAGCAAATAATTTATTACAATAATCATAAATTGTCTCATTATTACTGCTTTTTACTGAACATAACTCTTTATATATTTTTGGATATAGTTATATGGTACTTCTTTTATTTTGAAGGTTTTTTCCCATCATTTTTGGCACAGTAAATCATTGCCTCTTTATTTAACTTACCGATATGATATGATTATAATTAGCTTTATTGGATTTGCACATGTAGAATTGCTTTCAAATCTTTTTGGCAACGTTTTTCATGTCTACACTTGCTTTGATATGTTTGATAAGACAATGTACAGCCATGTTTGTGCTACATGTATTTTCATGCATTTTTACATGTTACTCTTTTAATGGCACATTTTACCTTGCAAAACAAGTTTGTTATGTAATGTGTTTTATCAAAAAAGTGTTGTTTTTTTAAAAATTATTTTAATTTTTAATTAGGTACCTATTGAAATCATAGATATTTTGAAGTAATAAACAAATAGCAGTAGTAAGGGGTCTATTTTTGCTGTAATCAATCCTTAAGTTTTTTTTATTGAAACTATAGATTCTTAGAAAGTTCAAATCAACACCAGGTGGGGATAATATCAACCATTTTGGGAACTCTTGCTTTAACTGGAAAGAAAAAAAATATTATGTTGACGTGCATATTGATACACTATTTAATCTATTACTTTCATTCAAATGAAGTATAAACTTCATATCTTTAAATATGCAATTACTATTTTCGCAAATAAATTATGGATTTAAGAATTTGAACTATCTTCAAAATATGAATATTCCCTTCTTATATATCTATACACATAATTGTTATCATATGAGTATTCCATGCTAATATATCTATATAATAATTATTATCATATGCTTAGGGATACGGTTTCATCGGTATATTTACAAGTTATTAAAACAGGCAAAACATGAATAATCAATGGATGCCAGAAGACTTGTGCATAAAATCCCTATCTAATGCCTATTCATCCAATATCCCCAGACTAGTTTCTAACTTGTGGCTTTCATCAGTGAGGAGGAGTTCTTGGAACAGAGAGCACTGCACCTAGACCTTAGGGTCTAAGGCAACCCTCCAGCAACCACCTTTTATCTCTACTTAACTACAAAACTATGAAAATATAATATAAAACAATAATATTTCCAATCTAAGCTCATTAGCTTACAGTCATATAGGTCTGAACTCAGTTCAGTACCCATACATCTTGGTGTCTTTGGTACTTTAATAATCATAGCCATCAAACCAAAAACACCAAAATATATGAGAACTGAACTGAGTTCAGACCTATATGACTATATAAGCTAATGAGCTTGGATTGAAAATATTGTGTTTTCAATTTTATTCTCGTAGTTTTGTAGTTAATTAGAGATAAAAGGTGGCTGCTGAAGGGTTGCATTAGATCCTTAAGATCTAGATGCAGTTCTCTCTAATGCAAGGCTCCTCACTGAGGAAAGCTAGAAACTAGTCTGGGGATATTGAATGAGTAGGCAGCACAAGCCTTCTGGCATTCATTGATTGCTCTGTCTTGTACTGAGTGGCACTACTGTATGAAGAGTTTTGCCTGTTTTAATAACAGTTATGAGCAAGCATAAGAAATGGTGATCATGTAATGTTTAGTGGTTTATATTATTAAAATTATTTTCCGCTCAAGCATCATAATTATCAACGAAATGATATAAAAGCAATGTCAAATTATCAACTATAGTAATAGGTTGCTTTGTTGCTCTGATTTCATAAAAGGGCATCAAACAATCTGGCACAAATAAATATACTGTTCATTGACGTTTACACGATAATGCAGTTCTAAGTTTGAATTAATTTCCTTTCTGTTTGAACATATCCACGATTTTTAAGGAATGCAATTTTTGCAGAGCGGCAAACTTGCCCATTTTAAAGACATTTAGTACCAACAGCAGACACATAGTCAAAGACAATTTTTTATCATTAAATTATCTAAACTAACAACCATCGAAATAAAACTAATATATCTTTATTCAACATTCTAGATTCTATTAATCTCTGAATTGATGATAAAATGACCACGCCAACATTACTTCATTTTAAAATGGGCTTTGGGTAATTATTACAGGTATCTGAGAAGCCGACTAGAAATTTAAAGGTTTAAAAGCAAAAAGATGATCGGGGTAAAAATAAACTATCCAGTCATCGAAGGGATTTATTCCCCACAATAATTTGGACAAATGTCATTTAACCTCGTAATCTCCGTGCAACAGGCTATAAGATATCCGCAGTCTACGATTAACGTAATATTATTTTAAAAAATTTTCGCACAAAAACTAACCCATGCACCCCAATTTTATAATGATAAATCGCAATACTTGTATAAAAAATGATTGAACTTACCTTTGCTCAAATGTTTAGCACTCATTTTCAATATAGCCTTCGTTTTGCTGTCTAATTTAGAAACTTGAAATTGTTCCTGCAAAGTAAAGCAACACCCAGCCAAACAAAATATAAAATATTCAATTGGCTATAAATAATTCACTGACGTTTAACTATTTTTTGATTAAAACACAACTTTTTAAATTGTTTTATAATGGGAATTCCCAGTGATGACAATTATTTCAGTGAAATTTAAAAATTTCCGGAGTGTGAATTATTTTTTTATTGTTCCGCGTATGACGTAGAATTTCTAGAAAAATCTCAGAAAGCACAACTAGCCTTAACCTGATTATTGGACAAATGTATAATCTGTAGGATTCGAATTGTAGAAATGTTTTATAACAAAAACTGTATTTTTATTAACTTTACTAAATATTTTTTATATATTAATTTAGGTATTTGCAATAATTATTTATATTTACAATCTCTTTATATATTCTTGAATATATATGTTTGACATAATTCTTCCCACAAATTAAATGTATATAATTTAACAATTAAAAGTGAACTAAGATTAAAATTAATTGAGAACTGTGACTATGAAAAACAAGTTATACTTTTAAAGCAGACAATGAAATTAATGATTTATTGTAGTTGCAAAAAAAAAAATGGTGATAAAGTGATACTTAAGTTTAAAAGTTATAGTTGCATTGTCACCTCTAAGCACTTATTACGCATGAAAAGAAGATAACCAGACAAGAAGAGTGTAGATAAGCCGAGGACATTAGTGAACTTCACCACTGAAGAGTACGAAAGTGAACCTAAGAACTCAAATCTTTATTGTTAACATTTATTAAACTTTAGGACAGTGGTCTTCAACCACCGGTCTGCGGCCCGATCCGCGGGCGGACCACAGACCGACACCGGGCCGCAGAAGTTTTCTCTCGGTCCGCGCTAGACTGGCAAGAAAGTTTATAATAACAAAATAATAAGATTTTAAACTTTTAATTAATATAAACAATTTTTTTTTTCATCGCATTTTTACCCGATTAAAAAAAAAGAAACAACAAAAGCAAAATCTAATTAATCAGACATAAATTAATTTGTTTTTCTATTTATCACAGATGTTTATGGGGAGGTAGAATTCAAAATTAAAAAAAAAAAAGTTTTTTATTATACAAACTCCGGTTGTCTTTTGATAGCCAATATTGGCATAATTGCTGAAAGATTTTTGATTTCGTTTAAAGAGAAGCTACAGTACATCACATCACATAAAATGTAACGTGACTTTTTTTGATCTCTTAAATTTTTTCTACTCCCTCTTTTAATATTTCATTTTTATTGTTTTTTTTTTGGCTTTAATTTTTACTTTTGGAATCAATTTTTATTATCTTTTTTTAAAAATAAAAACCAAAAAATAACTTCTGTCTCTAACTTTTACAAAGTATTTCTCAATACACCCCCCCCACCCCAAAATAAAGTAAGATCAAAACTTATGACTTTTTCCAAGTTTCAGTGTTTTTTTTTTTGCTTAAAATACAGCCACTTTTTTTTTTTGTACCTATAAGGCGATATCTTTTTGCCTTTATTTATATACCGCTGATGTTCTAAAACTTTTACTCAATTTTTATTACCTTTTTTTAAAAATAAAAATAATCCAAATATAACTTTTGTCTCTATCTTTTGTCTCAGTGAAGACAAAGTATTTCTCAACCCACTCCTCCCAAAAAAATTAAAATAATATCTTTTTTGGCTTTAACTTTTATTTTTGAAATCAATTTTTATCATCTTTTTTTAAAAAGAAAAACCAACCCAAAAATTTCTGTCTTTAACTTTTACAAAGTATTTCTCAATCCAGCCCCACCTCTAAATTAAAATTAGATCAAAACTTTTGACTTTTTTAAGTTTCGTTTTCTTTTTATTTTGTTTAAAAATACGCCCACTTTTTTTTGGCCTATAAGGAGATATTTTTTTGGCTTTATTTATATACCACTAAAATACTAAAACTTTTATTTTTAAAACCAATTTCTGTTACCTTTTTTTAAAAATAAAAACAAACAAAAAAAGAACTGGTCTATATCTTTTGTCTCAGTGAAGACAAGATATTTCTCAGCTCACTCCCCCACCCCCAAATTAAAATGAGATCAAAACTTTTGACTTTTTCAAGTTTCATTTTCTTTTTTTGTTGTTGTTTAAAAATACGCACTTTTTTTTGGGCCTATAAGGTGATTTTTTTTTTGGCTTTATTTATATACCGCTAAAAAACTAAAACTTTTATTTTTAAAACCAATTTCTGTTACCTTTTTTTAAAAATAAAAATAATAACTTTGATCTCTATCTTTTGTCTCAGTGAAGACAAGGTATTTCTCAACATTTATCATAATCATTGTCACGTAATTACACTAGCTGTGATATTTCACAACATTCAGGTGAATAACATTTTATTCTTACATGTTTTAACAATGAAATAATAAACGTAGAAATACAAGCACATTAATGAGATCGATTGTTATTGTACTGTTTTCTGTAGCAGTATGACTGCGCAATTCAAGAAAGAGTGTTCAGCATGTGAAGGTAAGTAAAACCATTACACAATAATTAGTGTGCTGTTTTGGTCTGTTATAACAATTATGCTTATCTAAGGCTAAGCAGGTTACATTTTTAAGAAAATTTATCTGTAAACTTCTGCCGGTCCGCGAAATCTTATCATTATTTTTGTCGGCCCGCAGGTGTGAAAAGGTTGAAGACCACTGCTTTAGGACAAATTTTATAAGTTAGCTGATAACTTACCCGTGTGTGTATAATATTACTATTTAACAGGCAAAACTCCCTATACGTATTGTCACTCAGTGCAAGTCAGAGTAATCAATGGATGCCAGAAGGCTTGTGCATAAAATCCTCATCTAGTGATCCAATATCGCCAGACTAGTTTCTGGCCTTGTCAATGAGTAGCCTTGGATATTACTCTGGCTTGCACTGAGTGGCAATACGTATAGAGAGTTTTGCCTGTTTTAATAACTGTTAAGAGCAAGCTTAAGAAATTGTGATCATGCGATGTATTTACTATTTCTATTTAAGTCTGTGTTCTAATAAATTGTTAAAATATATGTTAACTGACTCTATGTTAAGCATCTGTGGAATTTTTAAGCAGGGCTGCTTTATTACAGTATCACTACCAAAAAGTAAGCAAGGAAAACAAAGAGAGCATTTTAATTTTCCATAGCAATCATTGTTAAAAAGATTTAATGTGGTTTTTATTTTTACTAATTAATGTTTTTTTTTAATATTAGAAAACTTAACACATAAGTACATTAAATCATAAATACATTAACAAACAAATTAGAATATCAATATAGAGTATAAATTGTATGACAACAAAATTAGCTCAAAGAACAAACACATGTATATAAGTATACATGTGCAACACCAGCAGCCATTTGAAAAGAGTATAGTCATTCCAATTTCTTAGATGCTTGTGACATGATTGTTTTCTTGTTAGAATATTTGTTCGAGAGTGACTTCACGGACATCATCTCACACATTGGAAAAAACAACTTTATCCCATGTATCACGAAACACGAGATCAGGTGACATCATGCTGTTTCTAGTCTTTGCCTATAGAAGAAGCTTTAAGAATATGTTCAGCTTATGTTTGACAAGTAATATCTGGAGTAGATCGATCTTTACATTTTAGTTCAATTTTTTTATGTAATGACAACTGGAAAATATAATTTTTTTAATATATTCAAAACCAACACCATCATAAAAAATATTTAAAGTAATACTTATTTTATTATTTTGCTATATTTTTCTGTAATAAATATTTATATGTTAATTTATAAATGTTAATTACAAGGAAAAATCAATGTTTTATTGCTCATTCTAAATGAAAACATTAATATTCCCTCTGAAGAGAAACCAGAATAGGTAAACATTCCATGCTCAAATAATTGGTGCTACTACATTGAGCAGCTCTAATGGCACTAGTTACATGCATTGATAAAAGCAAGTGAATCTTGCAGAAATTTCTGGAATTCACTGAATATGATGTTTCTGACAACTGCTTTAATTAGCAATATCTTTAAGTAGAATCTCAATCATTGCTTAAAATAATTTTTTTTTAAAAATGGTTTAATTAATTATATTTACATAATTATGCAAAATTTTGAATTATTATATTATTAATATTTCCAAGCACAAATTTAATAATTTTTTTTTCTGGGGATGCTGAAGTGCCTATAGTTCAGCAACCATTGATATTATGTATAGAGAAGAGTTGTAAATTTATATTTGCTGTTAGTAAACTATATCTGAACAGAGGTTAATTGGATAGAGTGAATTTAAGTGAAGGCTTATGAATTTGATTATTATACATAAGACTAGATCAAATATATAGAAAAATGTGAGAATGTCCAAGACACTAATATTTCTATTAATGAATTTGACATTAATAATTTTTTGAACTGGCCATTTGTATGAAAAAAGTAAAGAAACCTCATAAATAATAGCACAACTGAAGATGCAATAGTAATAGCTACCCTGAAAAGATAGCACTAGTAGACCCTAAAATGCTATCACATAAATGAATAATTACTTTAGTTCTCAATCATTGAAGCATATAAGTCATCTCCATTATTGCAAAAGATGACAAATTGGAGAGCACTAAGAGAATTGGCAGATTGCCTCTAGTGATTCTCTGAAGGAATCCCTATTGGAATTGTTGCTGTTGGGAGATGTAAAGTTGCCATTAAAATGGTATTACCTCACTGGCTAGTACTAGATTGCACACAAGAATTCCAGAATTTGGAGACTTCCATGAATCTCAATCAAATTGAAAGTTTATAAGAAAGTCATTTATTATTGCTGTGGAAAATTAGATCATTTTGCTAAAGATTGAAAGTAAAGAAAGCTGCAGGAGTTACAATGAAAAGAGATACTTACAAAAATATCCATCAAGGTAGCAAAAAATAGAAAAGAAATAATATTATGAAAAAGATAAACCCTATTTAGAATTCAAAATTCTAAGAATTAAAAGTTTGTAACATATAGTATTTCCTATCAAGATATACAACAAACAAATTGTGATCAGAATAGACAGTGAAACTGATATAGATATAACAAATATAAAGACTGGAAAAAAATAATTTTTATTTGCAACATACTTCAATTTTTGTCTAAAATGACATTAAAAAGTAAAGATATTTAAAGAAACTTTATTATGATTGTAGGTACAATAAGAATGTCAATGTAAGTAATTTGATTAATAAAATTTCTTTCAAATAGAAATTGAAAAATAATTTCTCAAATTCTTTAAGTTAATTAAAATCAATTTAAGTTTCATTAGTAGAAATAGTATTGAACAATGGAGTAAGTCATATAAGATGTGTTTTATGTAACTAAGATGGAAAAATTTAATTAACCATTTTATTTAAGAAACCATGCTTCATTTCTGTTGCAAATTCTAAATAGTTAACATCTATCATAACAAAAATGGATGGGTGCATATCTATGACAACTATTATAAGATAATTGGCAAAAACGTTCAAAGAGTCAGTATCTAATCCCAAATTGCAAAGGAATTTACCAAAGATTGTTTTGTGCATGACTTTTCATCAGATATTGGTCTCACAGAATATTTGAGATTTTTTACTATTATCAATCAAAAAGATCTATAAAATTATAATAAATTGCTCTATTCCTAATATTTTCCAAGCAAAAATATTTTTGTTATTTCAGCAGATGAAATAATAATTCCCTATACCAATGGCATATTGATTGCGATGAATTTAGAAGAGAATCAATAATGAATTAAAAAGTCAGAGAAAAATTTGAAGATGTGGTAACATTATACTAATTCAATATATAAAAGAAATACATTTTTCGCACATGTGCAGCTCTTTACAAGTCGATGAATATTTAGATGATACTTGTGCCTTTGTTTGAAATAATGATGCATACATCAATTAACAATTTGTTTGGCTAAAATATGTTCGCCTTGCAATGCAAAGGTGCAATGGGAAACATTGAATATATTCAGTCAGTCACAAAGTCAATAAATGTGTTTTTGCTGCAATAGGTGCACAGATTTAAGTAGTTTATTAATATTTTATCATATTTTAAGAAAAGGATGCAATGCCTGAAAGAATTTCCAAGAAAGAAAGGACAAATTTTAATACAGAATGGAAAGAATATGCATTACTTCCAAATATCAAAGGACATTTTAAATCCATGCATGCAAATTTAGATACAGATTTTCCATTAAAAATAATAATGCAAACCAAAGTTTAAAGAATTTAAGTCACAATAAAACAGCCAACAAACATATTTTAGTAAACCCATTATTAAATCTAAAGCTACAACAGTTTTATCATTATTTGTGTCAGTTACATGATATCAAAACATAAGAAATCTTACCTAGATAGAAAAATAATAAAAGTATTTCTAGAAGTCAGCGAATTATTATTTGAGTCCTTTAAAAACAAAAATAATATAATAATTTCCACAATTAAAGATAATCAACTTTCCCATAGAACACTCATGTGTTATACAGAAATTGTAAATTTTTATCTAGATGAACAAATAACTAAAAATATGATTCATTGTATTTGTTTTTCCTTGCAGTTTTATAACCCTCCTGACATAATTAATATTTCTCAGCTTATTTTCTACTTTTATAAAAATGATTTTAATAATATGAATGTGAAAGAATTATTAATAATAATACTTTTAAAGAAGAAGATATGCAGTGAAGATGTTTACTGAGTTTTCAAAAAATAAATTTCAATTTATAAGGTTATACCAATGACAACTGATAAAGAACTGTCAATGATTGGAACAACCAATGGATTTTTGGTTATGTATATTAGAGATGGATAATTTCTTAGATTTCCTTTTTTATTATTGCATTATGTAAAATTAGTACATATAAGCGCTTTAAATACACTGAAGAAGAAGCTGTAAGTAGTAACAAAAACAAATTAATCTAGGCCTAGTAATTTCGAGGTATTCCCTGTAAAATTATAAATATCATATTACAATAATTTGCATAAAAATCTTCCAAAAATAATGTTTCAGTCTCAATTAGAAGAAAATGAATCTGAATATGTTTGGTTGGTTAAATCCATGAATATTTTTATAAAGATTCAGGGACCTATTGCAACAAGTAAAAGATTTATTTATGTCAAGAGATAAAAGTATGTTGAACTTATTGATGATGTTTAGCTGATAGATTTAGCTTTTGTTGTTGAAATAAGTAACCATCTTAATGAATTGGAATTCATGTTTGCAAAAAAAAAAAAAAAACAATAGCTGTAATGATTGCATATATTAATACTTCCGAATGTACATTAAAGCTATTATCTGTCCAATTGATGAAGAATTAATTGAAAAATGTTAAAAATATTTCAAATAAATAGTCAAAAAATGGAAGTACAATCAACAATGATAAGTCTTATGAGGAAATAATAACTTATTACTCCAAATTTGAGAAATATTTTCAAGAATTTCACAGACTAAAATCAGTAGTTACTTTCAGGTGTTATCCATTTGGAAATGTTGATGTGGAACAAATGATTGAAAATATAAATATTTTATCTTTGAAGGAAAATAAAGTTCTGCAAAATGTTATAATTTTAAAAAACACATAGAACTGAACCTAAAAAAACATTTTTGTAGTCTAATAAATAATGAAAAATATCCAAATTTAAAAAAAGTTGTATTAATTTAACATTGTTTTTTTTTTACTTCTACTTACCTATGCAAATGTACCTTTTCAAAATTTAACATAATTAAGTGAATGTCCCATTCCTGTCTCACAGAAGACCATATAGAATTCTGTGCAAGAGTAATGTTAGTAATTATATACTGAGATATTTAAGGTTAGCAGATAGAATGTAGTGCAAATCTTTGACAATTTAATAAATTTTCATGCTCTTATTTGGAATTTAGTTTTTACACTGATTTTTTGTTATATATTAAATTTTTTGAAAATATTATTTGTAATAGTTCATTATTTGTAATTATTATATGTAAGTGGTGGATTGCAACACAGAGAGAAAATTAGCTCTTGCTCTACAAAATCTTGCCCAATCCTGGTCTTTGAGATATCTTATGGAATGCTCAAACTTGTCTGTCTCAATTGTAGAATTGCAGCTAAAGAAGTTTCTATACTTTCAAGTTCATTTAGAATATTTAGAATTATTAAGAAATATTTTTTATTCAAGTACCTGCATGGTATATATGTATTTTAATCCATAATTCTTCAAATCATGATGTAACTACAGCCTTTACTGACACATTGTCAACTGCAATGGTGAACCCTTAACTTATATCTTTATCTCTACATAAATGAGCTACATTCTCATCATACCTAACCCTAGCAAAGAAGATTCAGCACTAGCTGTAGTATTCCATAAGAATGCTTATTCTTGATCCCCATCATTATATAATTATTTTAAATAAATAATTTGTAATGACAGACACAAAAAAATGTCTGAAGATTTAAAGGCTGTTTTTTGGTCGACCTGTCTTCACCCACTTTATTGACTTGATATATCTCTGTTTTTTATTTTGTTTTGTTTTTTATTTTTTATGTGGCCATTATTTAGTCTTTTGCTTTTCATGCTGTTTTTTTAATGAGTTTTCTTTATTTTTTTTTAATGGAAGCCAATAATATATCTGCATAGGGAATGTTTTTACAAGATTCATTAATGTTTTAGTCTCATTAGCTCTATTTTTTATAGCTTAGTTTTATATTCTAAGCAAAATATATCTTCCCTATATGACCTATTTTTCACATTTTTTGCATTTAGCATTTTTTAATTTACATGATCTTTATAATAGCATAGTTTTTGTTGATAAATTCATTGGGTCTTTTCTTCACTAATTTAAATTATGTTTCTATGTTCAATAAAAGCATGAGTTCTCAAGAGTTTGAAATTTATGCATTAGTGTGGCAAAACTCAGGAATCTTTCTACTTCCACCAGATTTGATAAATTGAAATTATAACATATTTCTATCAAAACTTTTGGTCAAAAATAAGAAATTTGTTATTTTCATATGATAGGATTAAGTTTTCTTTCTTTGATCCAGCCTCTACACGTAAATATTTCATACGTAGCTCAGTTTAATATAAGTAACTTTAATACCTCTTTTTAATATTATTTTAATCAAATAATGCTAACAAAGAAAAATTAAAACTATGTGTATTGTTGTTTGATGAGTAAAATTTCTTCATTAATCCAATTTTAACCATTTGAAATTTCTCTCTCTTTTTAATCTAACTGATTTATCTAATAAATTTCTAAACCTATTCCCAAATATATCATTATCAATAATAATGTTATGTCTTGTTATAGAATAAAGATATATTGGATGGAAGAATGAAGACATATGTTACATATGTTAGTGTTTGATTAAAGGTTTGTGATGATGGCACTTTAGTTGTATTTATATGTTGGACTATTTTCATCATCTAACATTAACTTTGAATAACTTTATTTTGAACTTAATTTAAATTTTCCAATTACATATTCAACTGTTAGTAATAGGATACAGATTAGTATCTAAACAACATTTGGAATGGTATTATTTTCTCTTCTTCAAGTGTTGATGACCTGACCAGTGATAGTACACTCATGGGAATCAAACCTGGATCTTCATTATGCTAGCTGCAGTTCAGACTTTCTAGGGTGTATTACCTTTCATATTACTAAATGTACTTAATGTAATATATTATTTGCTTTTAACTAATGGTGGTAAGAAGAAAAGTGTCAATAAGATTGCAGAATTAAACATAGCAATCATTTCCAAACAAATCCTATTAGCTAAGGAAAGGCAAAAAAACTTTTTTGTATAATTGGATCCCAACCAGACTTTATCATATCTGCGACAATGCACTGACTTCTTCATTTATTCTAGTTGTTAAAAATTATCTTGGCAAATATAATGCAGATGAATACTCACAATTGGAAAAGGAGCTACACTCTAATTTTAATAAGCTTGAAAATAATATACAGCAGGATTGCTTTCAAGAAACTTTCATGATTTAAGCGAAGAATAAAGTGAAAGATTTAATCAAAGCAAAAATGGAAGAGAGATATCAGGAAAATGAAATATCTATATGATATCAGGCAATTGATAAAACCTTCAAAAAGATTTTCTCATTCCAAAAGAAACTTTTTCTGTGTTGAATAACTAACTTATTTTATAATACAAAAATTATGTTTTGGGATTAAAATAAAGTGATTTAGTATTATATGATTTTTAAAGCAATTCTATCATTCACTTTCCATGATATCTTACTTGAACAAAATTCATAAAATCTTAAATTTGTCATGACCAAATATTTTTATCATTATTAGATTAACAACTCTGATCATACTTGGTAGATATCCAAAGCATATTGTTATCCCTCTCTACTGATAACAGAATAAATGAAATTCAGTCATCTCTTCAAAATAACTTGTCTGTATTATCAGATAAGCTGATTCCATTGCTGACATCAGCTTTGTTCTCAATCCTTGAAAATAATCTTTAGTTTTCTCATAGTATTGCACTGCAAGATATATAGGAGGAAGTATATAATAGAGTTTGTAAATTAATAATAAATTCAGACCAGTCATTGTATCCAGTTTTTCCTAGCATCTATGACCCTAATGTGAGCAATTGTACCTTTTCACATAGATAATACTAATAATTATGTATTAATAATACACATTCAAATTTGCATATGTTTATTCATCTGCATAACAAAGTGGTTTCTTTAGTCTTACAAATACAATTGAAGGGGGAAATCAATAAAATAATACATATTATATAAGTTACCTTGAATCTCAGTCTTAAGAATAGAGACTAAATATTCATATTAAAATTTTCCAGTGCATTTATTATAAATTTCAAGGAAATAAAGCATTCTAGTCTTATCTTTCTAGAGAAGAAGATATCATGTAAACCAATAGAAATATACATACTATAATGCTTTTCAAGATGGTTTTTGATGTAGTCAAATAGAATTTCTTTTTGTGAAAAATATTTTGGCAAATATTTAATAGTTGCCATCAAAAAAACAGTAAGTAGATCCATTATTCTGAAAAACTAAAAGTTATTTATCTTATTTATGCTCAGATGATAAATATTTCAGAAATCACTGATCACATCATTGATTTATATTGATTTGCTCATAAAGGAAAAAAAGATCATTTTTCAGGTCACATTCTTTATTAATAATATGTTCATATCTTTAAAAGCCCATTCAATGCACAAAGAAATAAAACATTCTTTAAACTTGGAAGTGGATAAATAGTAATTCTAAAGCATTTTCCATTTGGCCGCTGCAAGAAAAATTTTACAATTTTTATTAAGTTGCTCTTATTTTTTTTAAGAATGTCAGTTTACTATTTCTGTCGAATTACTTCAATCAAGATCTTTGATATCAAATTGGCAGACTTTACTTATCCTATAATGAATAAAAGCAAGTAAATAATTAAAAGATTTATTTGGGATCATTTCTCATGTCTAAACATTTTTCATTTTTTGGTTAGCTTTGCAAGAGTCTTGGATTTTTTGGTCGTAATTTTCTTTTTTTTACCAAACCATTATCAAGTGTTTGCACTCTTAAGGATATATACATCTGAAGCCATTTTTTTTCTAAGAAGATATTGATAACAATTCCATCTCTCCAGTTGTTTTACATTTTTTCACAACTTGTAAAGATCTTCATAATGACTTAACCTATACTCCTTAATAGTTATCTTTATCACCAATTGAAAAATATAAAATATGAGAAAAGTCAATTGGGTATAAAGCTGTCTATTGTCACATCATTCTTTCCATTAAAACATTAAAATTTTTAATTGGTAATCCAACTATGATTTAAGTTTAATATCTTCTTGTTGTATTTATATATGGACTAAAACACCGTCATCACAAACTTTTACGAAAACATTAATATCATCTAGTAGCTTTAAAGTAAATAGGATAAAACTATAAATCACTTATTTCAAAATTACAATTATTTCAATTAAGGTTTTATGTTTTTAGAGCAGCTGTCATTAGTAAAGACAATAATTACTTTCACTGTAATGGCCACATCACTGAATTGTTCCCATCATTGTTGATAATAATAATATAATGCTGTCAAGATGAATGGCAACAATGAAATGGCATATTCATATATGTATTATTTTGAATACTTGCCAGTGAAAGTATAAATAATTTGGCAAATATTGAAGATTACCAATTGTAGCAAATGTTGAAAATTTTTTTCATAATCCACTTCTTTTATAAATATGCCATCTGTATTTTTAAAACTTTTGGTTACTGATGCTTACAGAACAGAATTTATAGTATTCAACATGTTATTTATCAACACTTGGGTATATTTATTTTCAACCCTAGGTAATTAAGATTATTGGTGCATAATTCCAATTATTCAATTTATCTAAACATAAATTATAAGATTAACAACTAAAATAAAATTCATAATTTATATGTAATGTAATAATTAAATAAATTTTAATTCTGAAATATATTAATAATAAATCACTCAACTTATCACCTTATGGTGGTGTATTTAAATCACCACTGCCAGATAATGTTTTGAATGCAAGCAAGAAATTAAGCAATTTTCCATCTAACAATCACTTTTAACTTCATTTTATTATTAAAGTTAAAAATCTGAAATTAAATATGCTACTATCTAGTAATCACCGATTACAATTTATTCTAAAAATGCTGTTCTAATTTTACAAATACATATTACTTGTTACATTATTAAATGAACAAAAATACACACAAATTGTTTTGTCATGACAAGACAAATCTTAAAACAGGCAAAACTCTCCATACAGTATTGCCACTCAGTGCAAGCCAGAGTAATCAATGGATGCTAGAAGGCTTGTGCATAAAATCCCCATCTAGTGCCTACTCATCCAATATCTCCATCATGTGAAGTTTATTGACAAGACAACTCAGAATTAATATATTAAATATTTTATCAATTGTAATGTAATTCAGATCTGTTAGTGAGAGCTATTATGTCAATTTCAAAATAAATCAGTAGTGAGAAAATTAAAAAGTAAACAACCACACTATTGTTTCAGAATACAATAAATAAAAGGGTCGTATGGTGCTGTTAGTAAGGCAGAAGACTAACTTATCCTGCTTTAACAGATTATCTTTTCAAAAATGTTTTCACTACTCAAAATAACTTGTTTAAATTTAGTAATGAAAAATAATAAACTCTTCAAAACATTAGAGGTCTTCTTTTATCTGTACACCATACCATGTTGAATGATTTTGGGCTAAATGCTATTTAGAAGCTTTAAATAACTAAGATGATTTTACTTTTGCCTGTATGAAATTAATCTGATTTCTTACTCAAACTATATAACTAATTTGCTGAACTCTATAGTTAAATTCTGTTAAACTAAGAAATCTTTATTGATAAACTTGTCATTTCCATAAATAATTCATAAAATGTATCCTTCAATTTTGAAAAAAGTTTCCATCTTTTTTTATATACAATTTATTTATTAACACAAATCATGAATTATTTATTTATATAGCATTATGTTTTAATCTGAAACAATCACTAGGAATCACTCCACTACATATGTGCTGTAAACTAATAAACACTTTTAAGGAATACTCTTTTCCAAACCCAAGATAAAGTCATCTGAAAAGATAGAAGGAATCCATTTTACCTTTTTAATCTAAGCATATATGTATAGGCAATTCTTAAGCATTTGGAAATGAGAGCATGAAGATATTAAGTAATCACTTTTAATTTCATTTACTATGTTTTAATTATCGATGTCTGCAAAATTGTTACAATTTATGGCACATCAGTATTAGATGTAATATTAAACATATATATAATGAGTTATTTATTTATATAACTGTTTTAATTTGTAACAATCATTAGGGATCACTCCACTACACATGCACTGTAAACTAATAAACACTCCTTTCCAAACACAAGGTGAAGTTATTTGAAAAAATAAAATGAATCCACTTTACCTTTTTAACTTAAATGTATATAGAGAGTGGATTTGTTCTATTATTTCAAAAGACTTTATCTTGTGTTTAGAAAGGAGAGTATTCCGTAAAAGTGCTTATTAGTTTACAGCAGAAGTGTAGTGGAGTGATCCTTAATGATTGTAACATGAATCATATAAATTATTATTAAAAAAACAAAATCAGCAGTCTACATTTCAACTTATATTATCATCATTATCAAGAATTTAAAATCTTCTAACATGAAAAAAATAAATAAATAAATAAACAGATTACAAAATAATTTCACATCATTATTATAATGAATAAAAATTATATTTTTGAAGATTTGAAAATTAAATTTCTTTTACAAGAAGAAATTTTTGGAATTTATTAATACAATACCCAGTGAAATGTGTTTTTCCTGACATAAATTATTTTATTTTTTAACACAATTTTTTCACTTCATTATATATTTTTTAAAAATAAATTTGTCTTTCTTTTTTCTCCTTAAGTATTAGTTAAACTTGATTTATTATCTAATTAGTTTGTAGTTTTTATGCAAACCTAGTTCTTAAATTTTTAGCTTCTTTTTATAGCACTTCACATACAACTTGGTTTAAAGTTATTAAAAATATATAAAGAGAGTTATATACTTCATTTTGTATTTCACCTAACATTAATAGATTGGAGAATAATTAATATATATATATCTTTGCAACAAAAAAGTAATATTCTATAACAATTTTTTTGTAATGCAAGACTTCATACATAGGAGAATCAAGATGAAGTATTGGGAAACAGTCAAAAGATCATTAACTGTAATCTAAATATAAAAAATAATAATTTAATTGCAGTGTTGTATTTTCTTTGATCACAAAAAATCTATGTGTTTTCTTTAAATTTTGATCAGGAAAGAAATCATAATAAAAGAAAAAATCAAAGAGGCAATTTGGATAAATAGAAATAAGAAATCTTTAAGTAATTAGCAAAGAACCAATTTTAAAATTTATGAATCTTAGAATATAACATAATGACATTTACTTCTGCTAAATTTAAATGGTTTCCAGTTGAAGAAAGTTATGAAAATAACTATAAGTACTTCACATTTTGTAATAGTGATTTATAAAATTTTATTATCACTGTTAATAAGTTATTTTATCACTATTACAATAATTAATCTGATATATATTTTATTTGATTTATATATAAAAATGAAATACCTGGATACATCCACATATAATTTATTATATATATATAAATCAACATTTCATTCAGATCACATCAGTCATCAACTAGTAACAAATATAAAATAATAGTAAAGAACCCTAATACCATAAATCCAGTTATTACTTAATTAAGATCTTTAATTGTTAAAGAAATACTTGCTAGAATATTGTTAGATAAATGCCAGCTTTTTTAAACAAATAAACTACTATGTCTATTATTCATTTACTTCTATTATTTTTTATTAGTTTATTTTATAACATTTGTTATCCAGTTGATGATCAGTGTGACCTGGTTGAAATATTGGTTTATATATGTATTTTTTCAATAAATTATACATGGCTGTACCCAGATATTTCATTTATATCGGTAGCTCATGAAAATCTTAAATTTAATATATATAATGATTAATTTAAAATATCAAAAATAAGCAAGTTAAATTTTTTAAAATACTTTATTTAGATTAAACATAAATGTTAATTCTTTTTCATATTAATTTTTACTATATTAAACAGGTCAACATTTACTATTATTTCATGAAGCTAATTCTAGTAAAAATATATGGATATTTTTTGCATTGTTTTAATCAGGAGTGTATATTACCTTTAAGCATAGGAACAACATCAGGAAACCTTGATTTTTGTATTTTTTTTTCTCAGAAGCATTTGGTTTTCAAGTCTCCTTATAGTGAGTAAATGATTTTAAGCTTATTCAGAACTAATCCTGTTTTCTGGGTGTATCAAGCTTAAAAATAATACATTTAAAATCATCGTTTGCTAAAGTACCTGTCTATATTATATTTAATGAAACATCTTACATTGTATCATCATCTATTAGCCTTAAGCAGATGAAAATGGAAGTATTTTCATTTGCTTTTGTTTTTTTTTTGAGTTGTTATTAGAAAGGCTTGTAAGATTTAAGATCAAGGGGCAGATGAAAGTTATTCCATTTTTGTCTAGTGAAAATTGTTAGATGATGTCTTAATATGAAATGCTTAATTAAATTTAATATAGATAAGAGATTTCATTAGCTCCAAAATGATTAATTATTAATTGACAACATATAATTATATTTTAAAAACTAGTTTATTATATACAATAATTTATATATATCAAATAAAATATTTATTTCATATTTAAAATCAAAACTTAACATATTACATTTAGAAACAACATTAATGTGTTTTGTTGGTTATTATTCTTCTTTTATAAGTCTCAACAAAAGTACTTCAAAATATTACTTCATAGAAAACAAGTCTTCATTGATGATGGTGCAGTTATAGACTTGCATTTCACTTATGTCATAGTGGATTCCATGAATTAATTGATATTATGTTTTAATATTTTTTGTTAGGTGTTTTAAGTTTCTATAATACTGCTTCCATCTGAATTCATGGAGCTGTTGAACAGAATAATAATGCTTGTTATGAAAAATTGTCTTCCATCTTACTAGCTCTATAAATGTTGAAATAATAATGCAGCTCGTTTTTTTTTTGCCACCTATCAAAAAAACTCTGACAAAATTGGAGATTAAATTTAATCATAATTTAATGAAAAAAATAGAGTAATGAATAATATGTAGAAAAGTTTTTTCACTTGATTCACATAATTTAAATGTATGTCAAAGTACCAGTCTTGTTGAGAAAGTTGTAGTTAGGAACACACCATAGAGAAATTTGATGCATTTATTAATCAATGATTCATCCAATAACTCATTTTCTCACATTTTTATAAATGGATTTCCAATTGGTACTATGACTGAATTTTGGATATATCAACATTGATAGATTTTAGTATGACATTTGAGTTATATTTGTTCCTCCAATATCTTACATCTAAATAGGATAGTCATTTCACCAAGTATGATGCTTTTGTCAATATTACCACTTTAGATGGTAGACAATTAGGAAAGTTTATGTCAAATAGTGTCCTTATATATTCTTTCAAATGACTTAACTTGTATTAATTAACAAAATTATTTAACTTCAACTAATCCAAAACCACAATTTATAATTGATACAGTCTTAGAATATTGTATTATAAAAGTGTTGGTCCTATTCCCATAAATAATTACTTATATATTTAATAATGTTTGTTATTATTATAATGATTACACCACTGCAAGTTGAATAATATGCCAAGAGATTTTTGAGAATAGAAGTAACTATTTTAATTTTTGTTCTTAGATGGCATTTAATCATATTGAAAGTAAATAATTTCATGAAAAATTTATTAATTTACTAATTATTGAAATACAACTGTAAATATTGATCAAATATATCTTCCTTATAATATTTGCCATGTTGAAGGTTTGTCTCCTATGATTTATTTAGTCACTTTTGAATTTTTTTAAAGCATTTCTCAATAATAAAAATGTTAAATTCCTTTGGTAATTATGGCAACATCATTGACATAGGCAAATCTATTTATTTACTTTCTTAAGTATGAGACAAATGTGCCAGAATAAGACTATTGACAATCATTGTAGATTGTAAATAAAGTAGATCCTTGAGCAATGCCTTTTGTAATCTGAAATATTGATGAGTCTTATGACATTTTTTGATACTGCTGATCTATTTTTTATATAATTTATTAGTCCACATATGTGTTGGATTTTACATTAGATATCTGTTAAGCTAGGTAATTAAAGTTAACAAGATCAAAAGCATTTTAAAATTCAATCTTTACTGCAATCACATTTGACAGCTAATTTTGTTTCACAGGTGCTATGACTCATAGTAGACACAGTAGTTTGTTAAAAAAGGCTGGAGTTTATCTAAAAAAGATTTCTTTAACAGTTATAGATCTTAATTAAATAATCAATGGATTTATAACATTAGGGCTCTTTACTATGAGAATTAATCAATTCATGTAGTAGTTAAGAAACTTATCACGTGATTAGCTATCAGACACTTTAAGGATATAAATAAAATGTAATATTTAAAAATCCTAAGGTTATTGTAGTTTTTTAATTTGTCTATTTGTTCAATCTTATTTTCAAAGAAAATTAAAGATGGTTGAGGTAAATCTGGCTTTTTCAACCAATCTCATGATGATGGATTATTATCATAATATAGATGTTTGAAATATTTTCAAATTGCATGTCCAACCTGACTTCCAACTAAAACATCATCTTGTTGTTTTAGTATTCGAATTTTTCTTGAGTAATATGATCTTGTTTAAGCAAATTTTATTGATAAATTGTCCAGTTTATTGGATGATTCAATTATATTTCTAAATTTAAGGGTATGCATATCTTATTTAATAATGTCATATAATTTATTATATAGATTTTTTTTAAATATGTAATTTGTTCACTATCATTGACTAGTTAATGAATCTTTTCTAGTATGTCTGAGATTTCTTCCACAGAACACCTACCATAGTTTGGTAGACTATAATTGGATGATCTTTTATATATGATTTAATTAATGAACTGTAAAAATCCTATAAATTTGTTAACTGAATGTCATTAATAATTTTTTGACATATCTCCAATATTCACTTATAAATTAAAGTTGTTGTTGTTTTTTTCATTAACATATGCAATGAAATTTTTCTTATATGCTGTTCAGTATTAAACTCAATTCAATCAAATTATGGTCAGTGAAAAAAACTGATGTAATAGAAAATTTAGGGTTTAGTAAGATTAGGAGAAAAGATAATCCATCAATGTAAAAATGAAAGAGCTTTTTTGTGAATATTTTACTGAAATATTCATATTGTATAAATATTGATTTAATTCCCTTGGGAATTGTTGTACTTGGTAGTTAAAATCAACTATTAAGATGATATATGGGACATGATTTACTTATTGGTATTATATTTGGTTAATCATTTTCCTGATTTCTTTATAGGATAAATAATATGCACAGATAAGAATGTTGATATTTGAAAAACTGAGAGATATGATTAAATATGTGTCTGTCGTTTTAAGTATAGTCATTGATTCAGATATTAATGGAATGATATATCAAGTAAGATAACATTTTAAATTATTTGTTTTATTACTATGACTAAATTTTGTTTTAATTACTAATATATCAAAAGATATTTTATTAAACAATCTGAACATGCATATTTTGTCATGTATTTAATCCTCTAACATTAAAGGTTATCAATTTTATATCATTACTGGCTATTGTGTGGGATGTTGAAATTTGTGTTCTTCTGAAATTATTTTGTTTTATCTTCAAGATTTCTAGAATCTTTTTGTTTCTTATTTTTCATCTTATCAACTGGGATGTAGAATTCTTTTATTTTTGTCTTTTTTACTTAATTACACTATTGCATAGATGTATATATTTATAATTATTTATAATACTGCAATATTGAGAAGAGATTGAGGGAGCATGAATTGTTATATAAGCATGTAAAAAGTAAAAATAATGGTGACTTAATGTCTCCTTCAGTATTCTTTGATCATGAAAAATCATGTAAATATAAATTTAAATTTGATTTTGAAAATGTGAAAATTCTTCATGAAGAGAGAAATCATAGTAAAAGAAAAATTAAAGAGGCAATTTTTATAAACAGGAATAAAATGCATTTAATAAATCGACAAGCTGCTAATATTAAAATACGAAATTCGTGGGATTTGAATTGATGATGTTTGCTTCCGCTTTTTTTTTTTTAATTTAATGGCAGTTGAGGCAGGTTTAAGAAATTAACCAAAAGTACTTCTGTGAATTTAAGGATAATAGTTTGTAAACTGTCAAATTTATTATTTCAATTATAATTACAATTTTGTTTTTAATTAATGGATATTTTATTTATTTTATGTATATATATATCAAATTTAGTAATCCAAAACATCTACTTCTTCTTAGAAATTTAAACTACAATATTGGTTAAATATATCAAAGATATTAAAAGTTCTCAATAAACCAGATTGTGTGAAAATTTATAAATCAAATGTATAACAATTCAATTATGATGGAAAGTAAATTTAAACTTTATTTATACCTTTCTAAAATACATTCAACTGTTAGTAATTACACACAGGTTAGTATAAAACACCACAATTTGAATGACATTATTTTCCTTTATTCTTCATTAATAATCTCACCAGTGACAATCACCATAGGAAATAAACTGATGACCTTTAGTCATCAAAATTAAATTTGTGGAAAAACTTTAATCAACTAATCTGTTCTGGTAAAGGATTTTATATATTTACTGCTAATCTCCTCTTGATTTCTTCATTTTATCCTTTTAATGAAGAAGTTAATGAGAAGATTTCTAAACATTATGGTTTCCTTACACTAGATTGGCTTATGTATTTACTTGCCATTACCATATAATCTTTTATCAACTTTGTCTTTAAAAGAAACTAGGAAGACCCTCAAAGATGAATATAAAAAAATTCTACAAACTATTGCCTATGACAGAATAAGTTAATTGATAACAACATTGCCTTATATTCACTATGACAGCAATCTAAACAGCACTTGTTCTATCCCTGGGCTAGCACTGTCATTGATTATGCTAGAAATATCTAAAGTCACAATATCATTTGAAACATGTTTCCATATTAATCAATGTATTACTATTAACAGGTGAATGTATTTTAAGAGCATAAATAAAGTTTTTGAATTTTTCTAAAAACATATAACAATACAACTAGATGATAGAGAAAAGTTCAATATAACTATCACAAATATTGCCGAGTTGATAATCAGTTCCCTAAATGATAGCTATCACAAGTGTTTACAGTTGATTGAAATATTGAATGTCTATCTCCAGTAAAAATATTTTAGTAATGACTTAGAATCTTAAAAATGTTGCTATAATTCCAGCTTCATAAGAATTTTGCTATAATGAACTATTGATTTTGAAATAGTGATATTAATTTGTTTCTAATACAAATTTGTTTTGAAGTGTTATGGAACATTTTCACTTAACTAACTTTAATTTATATAACATATTGTTTTATTGTGATTTCAAATATTAAGGATATTATTATTCATAACGTCCACTGGAATTTGTAAACAAACTATCTTGATGTAAAAATGAACATTGATAAAGCAAAGGTATTTCATAATATTGAAGTTAACATAACACTTAAAACATCTGTAATTCTACAATGAATCCATGCTGGGTGATTGGATTTGTTCAGGTCAGAAACAGATTTATAATTTTTTTATATATAGTCTACAAGTAACCTATTTAACCATTCGCTATTAGGCAATAAATGCATATTTAGCTATTATAAGCTAGTAAAGATTCTAAATTAATTTTGATTGGTCAGATGAGACCTGATGAACTGTACTGTAAAAATGAAGTATTATTGAAATATAAAGCAATATCATAACTCTACAGATACTAAATACATATTTAACTTTTGTCTTTTTTTTTTGGATGGTCAAATGTAGATTTTTTTATGCTTTTTTTTTTCTCATTTATAAACTGAGAAAATTCATATTCATTGTTAATTTTTCAGGATTTTTTTTTGAAAGCTAATCAATTTAAACATGTATCCAATATTGGTTTAGAAATGAATTACTAAAAAAAAACTAGTAATTGGATAGTCTTTCTATTCTATTAACACTTTTCAACACTAATATTAATAATCATTATAATTAGTTATTTGAAATCATGTTATGTTTAAACACCAAAGTAACAGGCTGGACAGAAGTTCATTCAATTGACAAGGATTTTATTTTTACTTTCCTCAGTTAGAAATTATCCAGGGATCTTATAGTTCTGAAGTCTAACACTTTACCACATTCTAGATTAATAAGATATTAATCATTTTTTATGGATAAGTATAAGATAGGACCTTTGTTTTGAAATGGACTATAATATTCCCTTTAGTTTATATATATTGTAACTGAAAAAAATGTGAGAAATATGAACCTCATGGAGAAACAATCTCTCACAAAAGGCTAAAATAAAACAAGCAGACAATATTATGTACTGGCTATAATCAATAATAATATATTGGCTATATGACAATATAGGCTAAGCTCAGAGTTTGAATGCCAAATGCCACAATAATGAGAGCAACAGTAAGAGCAAATAATAATAATCATTATGAAGATAAAGGCAACATATTAGTAAATCAAGAGGAGAAGACTTTTCATGCTCTTTCTTTAAAATATAATGGCTCTTAATACTTAAAGCATATGTCATTAAAGAGTTAAGTTACTTTAACTTCTTCTCTACTCACAAGACATCTTACAACCATGAGTATCTTATTGTCAGATTTACCATTAAATTTATTTTATAAAATAGAAATGTTTCCTCGTGTCTTTGTTTGAAATAATTTTTGTTCTCAAGTGAAATAATCTTCCCTACTAATTTTATGCATAAAAAATTGATATCTCGGAGTTCATATGATTAATATTTTTGATAATTATAAATTTTATTATTCTCTTTTCATTTTTGAAAAATCTATTAAATAAAGAATGAGATCCTAGTAAACAAAGCAGCGAGAAATACTCACCCTTAGAATAATGTCTCCCTAAATTATAATAACAATAATTTTAAAATAAAGATGAAAACTTAATTTAGTATAAATACAATATATTAGGATAGTATTCAGATATGAGTGGATAAAAAATTTTATGACCACTCAGACCAAGTAATTCTGTCACTTGAATTTTTGATGAAAAAACAAAATAATCTAAATAGAATAAAATGATTTCAAAATTAAACACAGTGATTTTGAAATAAATAAAATTGACTAAAGTGAAATAATGAGTAAATAATAATTATTTTTAATAAATAAAATAATATATTTCTTGTATATATTCTTAATATCCAAGATACATAGTTTAATAAAGTAACTCTCATGTCAAATTCTATATATTCATGTACTCTCAATGCATAAAAGTAAAGACAATTTATGATAAGCTTAATGATATTTAATTTCTGAAGATAAACAAATGAGTAGCATTCAAGAAAATAAATTAACAATAAAAATCACATTTATTTTGACATTAAAACATTTAACAAATAAACATTCTTGCTATTTTTACAATATTATCAAGATGAATTTTTCAGATACACTAAACAAAATTTGATATGGAGGAGAATTATAACTCACAGTTTAACAAATAAAAAAAAATAGTATTGGATGGTTAATGAAATGTTCTACAATATTGATATTTGAATGTTATCTCATTTTTACAAAACAATCATTCTATTATAATGTACCTAATGAATGTATTTAATACCCTTATAAAATATAATTTACCAATCCATGTGGTGAAATGAATGCTGAAGTAAATATATTCTTTATTGAAGTCACATATACAATTTGAATATTTTAATATTAAATATTTATCAGATTTACATTTGAGGTGCTGGCAAAGCACACTTAAAAGACCTGCATATCATAACAAATAACATACAGTCAGATATATTAAGAGTGCCCCTGAAAGTAAGGATGGGATTCCTCCATATCTGCAAAATATATCAATTGCTAGGATAGTCATAGTAATACACCACCCACTACTTTATACAATAATACATCACAAATAAAATCCCCATCAGGAATGATAAAGCAAAGTAAATGATGGCATAAACTCAAGAAAAAGAAAAATAAATGAACAAGGACTTTATCATTAGTCATATAAGTAATGAGAATGGACCATCAAGGAAGAACAAGAATAATAGGATTTGTCTTAAAGCATTACATGCTTAAATATAAAATAAAGAACAATATAATTCACTGGAAAAATATGACAACATAAGAGAGAGACAAAGTTACAATCTATATTAAAATACATTGGCAAGATAAATAACGAGAGAGATAATGTTACAATCACTTTAAAATATATTGACAAGATAAAATACACTCAATACGAAAGAGCTGATGCTATAATCTCTTAAAATAGCATCAACAAACTGATATGTAAAAGCAGTAAATTGATAATTAGAGCTAAATTTAGCTTAATAAAAATTATGGCATAAAATAAACAATAGAAGTATATATCAGCTTCTATCCTTGTTAGCATTTGCATATACATTCAAAATAAATCACTTCCTGGTAGGGACAAACATAACACATTTAAAATATAGCATTATCAAACCATTAATATTCAGAACTTTTGACAAGATATTTCATACATGATTTATTAAAAATTATACCAAATAAAAATTCATAAAATAATACTAATAGCATATTACAATATCATGAATATTTAAGCTTAATAACTATATCCTTTTCTCAAAAGTAAGAAAAATAAAAGAAAGTCCTTCATCTTTATTCCTACCATTTAATAAGATACAATCACTGAAAAATAGCTCTAAAATATCTTGCAGATTTCCAACTTATTGTAATTATAGCATATTTAACTTACATGCAAAATATTTTTACACAATAAGATTAAGTAAAAATATTTAAAGATATTAGCACAAATTATAGCCATTCAAATTGATGAAACATATTTCATGAATAAAGCATAAATAGTGATGCATATTTAATATTTCAATATAATATATTAACTTCTTATATGTTTCAAAAGTACATCTATTAATAATAAGAATCAAGGAGTCACATTTTTTTAGAATGGAGCAAAAATCTAATAATAATAAAAGAGAGCAGATATTTTGGGACACATGAGGATAATAGATTTATGAATAAACTTTTATTCGTATAATTCAGGAGTATTTACAGTTTTAAATTATATGTAATATACTTTATTCTGGTTGTTAGTAAAAGCAATAATTTTTGAAAATAATAATAAATTCAAATAAATAAATTCCCACTGGTATCTCAGGAATATCATACTTAAAATTACATATTATAATACTGAAATTTCCACAAAACACAAGAAAATAAGTTTAACTTCAAAGCATTAGAAAATATATATTTCCTTATTTAAGCTTGAAGTAGACAATAAAGATAATTTGTGAATAAATCAGTTTTATGTCACTGTTAATAATAATAATAAATGTCATTTTAAAAATAAGTTTTTACATCATTTGCCTTTTAAATAAATGAATGGTATCCTTTAAATAAATGTTTCATAACAATAATGCATGTAATTTAAAGCCATTCATTCATAATGTAGTTTTTTTTAAAAATACATGTGCCCAAATAATATAAATTTTGCAAGTAAAATACTGCACTTTACTTAATTATTTCTTATTGATACATGTATGAATTCAAGTAAGACATTTATAAAGTATTTGATGTGATGTATTTGGCTTCTCCTTAAACGAAGTCAAGAATATCTCAGCAACTATGCCCAGATAAACCTGTTAGCCACTTTATTTTCCATTCCCCACTCTAAGTCTTCCCATATTCTGCCACATTCCATTTCCACATCATAATCTTTGTCAACTCTATGGCCTTTAAATCTAAATCCCCCTTATCTTTTTGCAAACCCAGCATAAAAACTACTAACTCACTTTCTGTATTGTCACTTTGTTCATACCTATTCTCCCATAACTTCATTATCTGTACCCTTTCTGCTTTCAAGCATTTACATTCAATTAACAGATGCCTAATATTTTCTATATCTTCCTTACACAATAGTTTTCCATTTACATGTATATTCTCTTGTTGCTAAAGATCCCGTTTGAGCCTTAAACAATAAACTACTTTCCTTACTATTATCATAAATTAACTCGCTTCCAATATTCCATTTACTTTTATATATATTTAAACTCTTCTTACCCTCCATACTACTTCTCCATCTCTCTAACTCCCTATTTTTTATTAATGCCTCTATTCTTTTATCCCATTCCTTACCACTATAACACTCAACAATCCTCCTAACACAATCATCCCACCTTTTATACAAGTATACCGATATAAATTCTTTATCCAAATTTCAGAATTACAAAGTAGGTTCTGCCATCTGGATTTAAGTATTTCATTTAAAATGAATTAATTCCAAAGAAAATCCTTTTTAATAAAAGAAAAGATTAAAACATTTTTTAAAATAAGTCTTAATGAATAGTGAAAATAGTTTAAAAATCTTTAGCAGTCTTAATACTTTATTTTTGTAATATCATCTATCTATAGTATGGAAAATAGAATTAATAAAAGTTCTCACGCAAAAGGAATGATAATGACATTTTTTCATAAAATCCATAAAATCATCTAATTCTAGTGAAAACTATTTAATTGGTAAATATTCTGTTGACTTTCCCATAATTCTCAATCTGTAATGTAATTTCAAGCACTAGAAAGTTTAAAAGTTTAAAGATTGAGTGTGGATGAGATTAATTTATAAACTTTTTTAAAAACTCTTTAAACAAAATCAAACTACTTAAAAATAGTTACAACTTAAAACAAAAATACGAATTAGTTGATTTTTTATGCAAGCAAATATGCATGCAAGTGTGTGCAAGGGCATTCACCAACTGTATTTATAATCTAAGTCATGTGACCAATTTTGATTGCTAGAAATTGACATTTTGTTTACTCCCAGTTGACCTAATTAATAAAAAGGTTAAGATTTTTCTAGAATTTACTGGCAAAAACAGCAATTAATACCATTTTAGAATTTTCCAAAGATGATAGTCTAGACTGAAAATTTAAATATCCAATCAATTAACAATTACATAATTTTTAAATAAACATTTTTTTTTTTTTTTAAATTATTTAGCAAAATTTGAAATGTATTACAATAAAATATTACATAAAATTACTTTGTAATGTTTCTTTAAACATTTTTTTTAAAAATTCATTGAAGAACTCAGAATATTTTAATATTACCTTCTAAAATAAAGATGTTTAAGAATAACTTCAACATTAAATTTAACAAGTGTTTGAAGAAATTAAAGCTTATACACGCATCCACACATATCCCATTCTTTTAATTCTTAGCTTTAAAATTATTTCTTCTTTAATCAACTAAATTTGAGATTATTTAATTAAAGTATTTTTATTACAATTCAGATTAAATAAGATATTTTTTACAGGTAATTTAAATATTTACAACCTATCTTTAAGGGTTTTAACTTGTCTTTAAAGTTTTACTCTAATATTAAATGTGAATATATTCTACTAACTAAATTAAGATAGTTTCAATTTCAATATTTTTAAATTAAACTCACTAGTATTTTACATTAATAATATATTTAAGATTAAGCATTTAAAATTATAATAGAGCTATTAAAAAGATTCAAACATTATAAAGTGGCTCTTAAGATTATTTTTTAAGTCATAAAAATTATAAAAGTTTTTCTTAATTGGTTAGTCAGACATGTAAACATTTAATTATTAAATAGTGACAAAGTTTGCTTATTAGAAAAATTAAACTATTGAAAAATAAACTTTTTTTTAATACTATAAAACTTGACAAAAAGCTTTAAGACAAAAGCTGAAGGTCGCAATATATAAATTTTAATAATGTTGAAGGAAAAAATCCTACTGAATACCATAAAAATGAAATAACATTAAAGCATGCACATCAGTATATATCATCTAGTAGGGTATGCATGTTATTATAAAAGCTAGCAGATAAGTATACATAGTAAAAGAGTAAAGTTGTAAATCATATTAAATAGAACAATGCAGGAGAGATGGTTTTTCAGAATATCTAAGAATAGAATAATTTAGATTTCACTGTAAATTCTAAATGATTTCAGAAAGGAATAGCTAGATATTTACATTTACCTTGATTGGCACATACATCAAGTTACATTTAATAAAATGTTTTAGCTTTGCCAATAATGGGTGCAAAAAAGTATGAACTGCCATCCACAAAAAAATAGTAAAATCAAATGAATGGCAACTTGTTCAGATAGACATATTCATGGCTATAGGGCATCAGAATCAAGAGTTATCACAAAGAGTATTCAATATGGCATCATTAAGCTTGAAAAATGGTAAACTTTTATGGCAACATGAAATTATTTTTTTATTATTATGAATATAGTTTGCATCTAATAATATCACAATTTATCTTTGAGTAATAAAACTACTTTTATCTAGGATGCCACAATCATGACAATCAGTCATCTCAGAAATATCTGAAAACATGACAAAAATTATATAGCAGATGTAAGTGATAATAACCATGATCATTTCCCAGAAGAGTAATATGATTATATATTACCAAATCTCCTAACAATATCTAGGATGGATCTAATTGCATCACTCTTTTGACTTCATGTAATATCTATAAACATGATTTTAAATAGTCTGTAAGATCCTTTTAAGAATTGTTTTCAATAACAAAACTCCATAGAATTATAAACCATGTAAACAATAAGTAGTTATATATACTCTAGAATGCTATTATAAGTCTTGAAAATTTACACACTGTGATATTAATATAAAATAATGATTGCTACCATCCAATCATTATTTCTATATACTAATCCTGATTTGATTTGTCACAGAATGAGGAAATAAAATGATGGTGAAAATGGGAGAAGATAAAATAAGAAGTAGTGGCTATATTATTTATTTACTCAGCACTTCTATTGCGTTGGCTATTTGGTAAACAGGTGATTAAGTGCTTTATCTTTAAACAAATATTATAAGGAATATAATTAAAGAAAGTAATAATCAAATTTAATATTTTACATTGGATACCATCAGGATGAAGATTCAAATCCAGAATAAGGCAGAGTAAACCATGGATCCATCTTAATATCCCATACTCATTGATTAGTGAACACTTAACTACTTAACATTTATTAACATCGATAAAATGTCAAATATAAAACAAAAACTAAAATACTCTTACTTGTTTACATAAGTGATTCTTCCTCGCTACAAAACCCCAATATTAGAACTTATCTATGCCTACATTAATTTTTATTACACAATAATCTTTTCTTTTTATCAAATCTTGCTAAATTACCAGCATGAATACTGATTCACATTCTGGATAAATAAAATCTCACAAAGAAGATCAATGAATACAATTAAAATCATACTTTTATTAAACAATATTATAATATAAACAAATTTAATAAAACATATAGGCATTAAACAGATAAAGTCTTCATCCTTTTTACTTAGTCTATTCTTTTACTACAGGTATTAAATACTAGATTATTATTCATTCTTAATTTGTGGATTTCAATTTTATAGTCAACTTCAATTTATTTTAATAAATCAGATAGATATAGATATTCAGCTGTCAAATAAAAGTATCAAATATTCTAGTAATTTATTGACAATCGAATCCTAATAGATTAAAATATATTCTATATTTGTAAAATGCTAGGACAACAATTAGATGTGACATAATGGTTGACATTGCATGTTGTATATATTTTTCATATATGATAGAATATGTATTTTTATGACTTCAAATAGCGGAATCTTTATTGATCCAATTTCACTGGAAAACTATCTTTTCAATATTTGCCATTGATCATACAATCTTCTAAACACAAGTTTGATCTATAGGATTCAAGACTGAGAAAGTTACACTATTAATGACTCTACATTTGTGCAGATATTATCATTGCCAAAGATTAGTATATTATTATTTTTATTCTTAATAATATTCTTTAAACTATAAGAAATCAATAATACATATCATCTCCTTAAGTTTTGTACAATAAGAAATTAATAGACATTACATGTTCTTAATCAAGGAATAATATAAGCATGCTATAAATTTAACTGAAAGAAACCCTATGATGGTAATATCTTTCTTGCTGACTATCATAGATAATCTTGTGGCTTCCAAATTATTCCCAAAAGGTGAAATACCATATTCTTGAATTTTAAGCAACTGAACAAAAAATTATTCACAAAAGGGAAATATTATGTCATTAAATTCATATTGATATTTGATCAACATTCTTTGACTTAATAAATCTCATCATCCTTAAAGCAATAACCCTGTTTTGAACCTTATATAATGAAGATATCACATTATATATAAACTTACTAATATCTTGAAAAACTATATTTTATAAAAAATACTTCTCAAGAAAAATCATACAATATCTACACTTTATTCAGATGTATAACATGTATTTAAATATCCTTTACTTTAACAAAATGATTAATTTTAGGCTATCCCAGCGATTTGCAAAGCAAAAGATATTATTTGTAGCATCACCTCATCTATTAAAATGTTTAAATATTTTGATGTAATAGAAAATATTGATACTTTGATAATTAAAAGATATCTCTTGTTTAAATTTTAATAAATTTTAAAAATATCTATATCTATAATTACCTCCTTAATGCAAATATGTTTATAATCAAATATTAATTCATATTTATAGTTTTATTGGATATAAAAAATATGCATTGCATGAACTTATATGCATTTGTTACTAAGAAATGTTTGTATTGCCATTTATAAAATAAATAAAATTACAATATTATTCCAAAGAAAATATATAGAGTAATATTTAAAATAAAATAAATTCATAGTCGTAGCTTACTTTATCTTTCTTTTATCAATTCTTAAGATGTTTCTGTCAAGAAATAAAATTCAATAATTTTATTAGAATGAGCAAATGATATATATATATATTATTTTTAAATAAATTAGATATCCTGGGTAAAGCAGATAATAAATTTTGAAGAGCAGTTTTCTTTTTAATATTTTCATCCAGAGAGAAAGGATGAAGATCTGATTATATATATATTATTTTCTTCCTGAGATAGAAATTTAAATACTTATAAATATTGCAATAAGTTATAGCTTATTTCCCCAATATTGTGGTTATTTTTTATGCTTCTATTTTAATTTTTCACATCATAAGTATTTACTCCCTGTGTATGTGATGGTACCACTGAGCTTTGACTTTAAACTCTCTTGCTGCTATATTTAACACTATTTTGCTAGTTTTGCATTTATTTTATGGTAAAAAACATAATATTGATTTATTAATTTTAAAAAAAATTTCAATATATCAGTATTATACAAATGCTTATAGATAGTGAGACTCCAGCTCTAGTATTGGTAGTTTCTAGTTCTTTCTGCAAAAGAGCACTTGTGAAAGCTATCAAGCATATTCATTCTATTGATAGATTTCTAAAATAAAATCATAGTTTCCACAGCTTGTTTACATGCTTTATTTTTTACAAGATATCTGTTTAATACTTATTTTTTTAGAAGAAGAATAATGTGATCAGAAATGGATTTTCTTTAAAAAAATTTACATTAAGAAAACAAGTAAAGAGAAATCAATAACTACAGCTGCAACTTCTAATTGGTTGATAAGAACACATTCATATCAATTATAACCAATTTCTTCAATAATTTTTTTTAAATTATAAATAATAATAAAATCATTAGCTTTAAATAATCTGAATAATAATTCATTAAGGCATTACAAACTAAATTAAAACAATTCTAATATTTTAAATTTTTATTAGTGACTGTCATAAATGCCAATAAAAAAAGTTATTCTTATCAATCTTATTATATATTTTACAGTAATATTCTTTTTTCAACATTTGCAAAGTTGTAATATTTTTAAACCTAATTTTCATTTGTAAACATACATTTTAACAAATAATTCAAAATTTCTAAAAATATAATAAAGAATAAAGTTAAATTTGATAAAATTAAAAGTTGGGATACTTCTCAAAACAGTTTCTGGAAATTCTCAAAAAAATGAAAAAGAACAGTTAAGAAGTTTCCAAGTCCGCTTTAATTTTTATTTGAAAATCACTTTTATTAATATAAATAAAAATATGTGCAATTTTTATAATTATTAGATTTGGTTTTTAAGAATTAAAAATCCATGTGATGAAATAAAAAAAAAATTCAAATTGTTTTAGAAAAGTTTAGACATTTTTATTTCTCAATATAATTTTAAAATATTAAACCACTAAACATCACATGATCATCATTTCTTATGTTTGCTCAAGCTGTTAAAACAGGCCAAACTCTCCATACAGTAATGCCAATCAGTGCAAGCTGGAGTAATCAATGGATGGCAGAAGGCTTGTGCATAAAATCCTTACTTACCCAAGTAGGCACCAGATAGGGATTTTATGCACAAGCTTTCTCGCATCCATTGATTACTCTGGTTTGCACTGAGTGTCACTACTGTATGGAAAGTTTTACCTATTAATAATTTTAAAGACTTAAAAATTTTATTTTAATAGTTTATAAAATATTTTAAATAATAATTATAACAGAAAATAATTTGATTCTTTTACAAACTTTATTTAAACTAAAGATTACATATATGAGAAAATTAAATATACATTTATAATTAGACTTTATTTTTATTAAGCCTGAAAAAGTGACAATTTGAAGATCCTCATTGTGAATACAATTATTTTCACATAGAGAATTTTGTGTTGAATAGATCTTTTTAAAAATAAAGATCATATCAATACAAAGCAAGAATTTAAAAGTAAAATTTTTATTTTTGTAATTTAAATTTTACTCCACAAATGTTTTTAAATTTTAAAATAAGCAACATAAACAATTGTTGCAAATCACATTCTAAAAAATATTTTTTATTATCAATATTTAATTTTGGAAGAAATATTTGGTGTCCAACATAAATAGGTTCAAAATAAGTTTACAAGATTTCTACTACTAGATACTATGAAAAATATTAAATTAAAATTCTATTATTATATTTTTAGTTTTTGAGCAAGGTATATTTTCTTTTACTTCCATGTGGCATGCAACAAATATAAAATGTTAATGTTTTTTTTTTTATATAATCTGATAAAATATTATCCAGTTACTTGTATATAACAGAATTTTGTTGATAAAATTTTATACTTCTTTAAAATATAATTATTATTTATATTACTTTGAGAAACATATTATCTGATATTCCAAAATGACTTTCTTTTCTAGACATTTTAGCTAAACAAATTATAGTTTCTGTTAACAACATAACTCTGTTACTGCTATAATGTAATTCTTTGAGCTCACAATAAAATTTAGAAATATTTTTTGTTAGCAATTAGAAACAACACATATTCAAGCTACTTACTCTTCAATAAGAAATTCCTTATATCAAGTCCATATTATTATAAACAAAATGTTTGTTATAAAGCACTTTCTTATTAAATTTAAATAAAAAATATATATAAAAGAAGAGAGCAAACTTTAAAATTCCTGCAGATTTCTGTCACCCAATATTAATTAATTTCTCTCTAACTTCTAATTACTGATTAATTATTTACTTTCATATGACTTTTTGCTTCTGAAATAAAAAATGAATACATCTGTGTCTATTTTCAACATGAGATTAAAGGAGAAAATTGTTTTTCTTAATAAAAAGAAGTATTTTATTGTAATGTAAGCACACAGATAAACACACACACATGCAATATTTATTCTCTATTAAAATTCTACAATGTTTAGTAATTAGACCTAATGTACTTTTTAAAGCATTTTAATTAAATTGCTGCTTTGGAATAACTGAATATTCAAGTAAAATATTTGTTAAAAGTTTTCCTAGGTAAAATTCTTTAAAACTTTAAAAAAAAAATTTTTTTTTTAAAATATAGTTTGGACCTATTCACAAGTGTAGACCTATGACAAATGATGTATACCATCCCTTTATATTATGATTCTATCTTCTCAACTATCTTTTATATTTTTCTAAAACTAAATGACATTTGCATATTATTCTATTTTTATTATTACTTGTGAATGTCACTGAAAAATATGCTTAGAATTCCTGGTCTTTTATTTTTCTGATAGGAAAATTATTAAGCTAATAGAAAAAGAAATAAATCTCTCATAAATTGTGATAAGTTTTGTTGAGAAAAAATTAATCACAATACATGAAAGATTTGGCTGACCTTTATTGCTTTATAATATTTTTTTTTTCCAATTTACTTTCAAAAGACTCTTAAAAAATGAAAAGTGGGAATATAAATTGTAGGACTACAAAACACTGTCGAAAAAAGATTGAATATAGCCATTTCTCCTTTTAACAGTTGCAAGTAGATGACTTAAACTATCATTAAGAAGTTATATATGACAGACTAAGAATCACAACCATTAAAATAACATAATCAACTTCTGTTGATTAATTAGAGCTTACATTAGGTGACACTATTATGTGGAAAATTTTGCTAAAGAATCACAATACAGCTTTAATGATTTACAATTAAAACATGTTACTTTCAATTCTCCATAATATACAATGTGCATTTTAAAATAAAAATGATATAAATGCTCAACAGACTTTTAAATAAAAAAGAATAAATTCACAAATTCTAAAAGAATAGCACTAAGGGTGCATAGTAAATTGTTGAATCAGATATTATGGAGATTAAAAAATCATAATCACTGAAGAAAGATTAAAAGAATTTTGATTTAATACTGAAGAAAATAAGATACAAGTACATATATAGAAATAGTAAATAAAGCAAAAAAAAAATTGGATTGAGAAATTATGCAAAATAAATAAATAAAGAAAACATTAAGTATATGCTAAATTCTTTGCCCAAAAATAAAATGAATAACAAGGCAACAGAGTACTGCAACTATACAGTAGATAATAATATCATCAATAAAATTTTGCCATTGTTTATCATCTTCTTAACACATTTTCTTCTATCTCAATTTTAGACTATATCATAAACTTCAATGGACGCTTTATATCATTAATATACAACTTCAATAATAATCAAAAATTGTTTTGTAGAATTTTTTACAATTTAATGTAGGGAAACATGAGTAAGAAAATAAAATAAGCTAAACATTATATGGATCTATATATATATAAAATATCAAACAAATACTCACTATTACATATAATTTTAGTAATATTTGAATTTTATTATGTAAATTGAATAGTTTGATTGTTCAACATAATTTCAGACTTTAACAAAAAAAAAATTATAGGTGATTAAAATAAAGGAGAGCAACCCAATAATATTTTTTAAAAAAATGTTACTTTTAAGTTAAAAAAACTTTTTTGACAAAATGTACTAAGAATTATAAAAGTAGGTAACAATTCATTTTACATCATTTATGTAAGCATGAATAATGAATGAACATCAGACATTAATACCAGACAGATTTACAGACTACTTATTGAGAAGTGACATTTATCAATAAGAAACAGATTGTAGATGTTTATCCAATAGCCATTATTATTTCTATTATACTGTTCAAATCTCACGATATGAAATATCAAACACATTAAGGTTTCGAACCCAAGTTAATCTGCATTTAAAGTTATATAGAATCTGACATTAGTATCTGTACATTTTAATAACCTCAATTACAAGCTAATTATAAGTATTTACATACAGAAATTTAGAACAGAGTGATATAGTATGAATTATTGCTATTAATGCAGATATAAATCATGCTAACTAATCATGTGATATTTTGTTTCAGATATCATTACAATAATTGTGAGACTTCACATATTTTTTAGTTTTAATTCTGAAGACTATATTATGGATTATTAATTAATTATAAAGTTTACTAATTGTAAAGAGAAATAATTTTTTTCTAGTTATTAATCAAAATTATTTAATTCTTCAACAAAAAGAATAACATTAAGTTTTATAGATAAATCAAACAGACAATCTGAGGACAGTGCAGATCTTTAAATGATGAATTAAATACTAAAAATTGCCTACTACCAGAAGATGAATATGGTCAAAAATACTATGGGTTAAATTTCTTAAAAAAACTAAAAATATGCTTAAGAAGAGATTAACTCCCTGAAGTATTAAAGTTTAAACTTGCTATAATTATTAAAGTTTATATAAAAAAATAAATAAAACAATGTTAAAACAAAAAGTAATAAATTAAATATGAATAACTGAAGAAACATTCCACACTTATGAAAGTAATATTATGCTTATTGGTTATCATAAGTATGAAGATTATAAAAGAATAAATTTGTTACCACATGCATTAAAATAATTACATCATTAATAGAAAACAAAATACAAAAAAATATCTATTTGGTTTTAGAAAATTTATGAAAAAGATTAAAATAAATATTTTAAATGTCACATTTTTAACAAATATTACTTGAATTTTTTAACAATTCTAAGTGAACAGTCATTCTCTACCAAAACAGAAATTGTTACATTTCTTTCATCTCGAGCAGGTTTTTTTATTAAAAATTAAATACATCTTAATTTTTTAAATTTACATAATTGTAATTTTATTTTCAATGTTTCAACTTTCTTCAATTCATGTGCAGGATCTCATTATTTTTTTCAAAAACCCATATGATTATAGAGAATAGGAAAATGTAAATGACTCCCAAAATGCATTTTGATTGAAACAGCCTTTTCAATTCCTTATGTTCTTTAATATTGTTCTGCATTTCCATTTCAGTATATTGTGCCGGTCAAAACATGTTTATCCATCTAACATGAGCTGGAACTCACAAAATGTACTTCAAACTCAGTCAAGCCCAAGATTTAGGTTAGGGACCATCCTGAATTCGAACCCACTCTCTAAACCCCAGATCTAACACCTAATGAATAACATAATAGTGATGGCACATGAGAATTAATCTTAATCCGGCCGACTAGCAAAGCTGAGCAAAACAATGAGACATCTATTAACTATGACTATATTAAAATATACATAAGCATGGCTGTAATATGTGGAAGTGGAGAAAAGAAGGAATTCAAACTACTCAAATAAGTTAGACAATAAAATATATTTTAATATACTGACAAATTATTATACATTTATAAATTAATTATATACATTAGTGTGTGCTTGAATGAGCAAGCAGTCTACCAAGCGATAGAGGATTACATAGTGCCATTCACGCTATTATTTCTCATATGCTCTTTATTAGCTAAATAATATATTACAAATAAACACACATCTTTGGTGGGTCTAATATTAAGATGCCAATCGAATATTAGAAAGAATTACATAATACTGCCATTAACGCTTTGATTTACGGTTCTGAAACATGGTGACTAACATATATTTTTCTAGGAGCGTTCTGAAATTCATTATACATATGATATAAACTATTTTCACGCCATTGAGGTCGTGAAAATAAACAAAATACATTTGAAAACATTTGATAATATTTGAATCTATGTCAAAATATTTAATGAAAAATTATTTTAACAATAGTAAGACGAACGCTTTATTTTCCCCAAGGCATATATACTCTTAAATACAGAAATAAGTTATGATGGTGGGACTTTAGAAGACCGAAATAAATTTAATTAATTCATTTATATATATATTTTAAGCAGAGCGCAATTTTAATATTAGAGCATTAAAACTGGGTCATGAAGCAAAAGAAATGATAATACGAAGAAGTTTGCGGTGCTGACATAATAGCCTAAAAATAACTAAGAGGAAAAGGTCATGTTTCTGGATGAAAAATGGAATCTCACACCCCCTTCTTGGGTAGTGCTTAGAGAAAAGTGGATAGGCATGGCGTGGCCCAGACTTTTGCTGGTATAACCGACGCGAGAGGCCTTTTATCTACAAAGTGAATATGCATAGCATGTGCCAAACTTACGGGATCACCGCCAGAGGCATTTTATACTAAATAAATATGATTCTGGATAGCTCAACTATCTACGGAATGAGATATGAGAAGAAATCTATGGGTTCGAACTTGTCGCAACCCCCAGATTAAGACTAGAAGCACGTAATATATATATATACGAAGATAGGCTAAATGTTAGTAACGCAAAATGAATGAATGTCCCTAACGACATTGAATAAGATTTACTGCTTTTAAAAATAAATGACCCTTGTTTGAGTACTATAATTTAGACAAATAATATGCTATGCAGTTATAATATATATAGAGAGATTTACATTTCATTTACTTAAAATATACTTGAAGATTTTATATAGCAAAAGAAACATTAAGATTTAGATTTCAAATTAATAAAATATACGTTAAGATTTGATTTAGTAAAAGAAACATTAAGATTCACCCCCTTCCCTTTCCTACTATTTAAAATAATTCAATCCTACCTTCGTTGATTTTACAATAAATGAAATATATAAGTACTTTATTTGATATTTTAAGCATAGTATTTTAAGAGTATAGAAAAAAATAACTAGCAGTTATATAGAAAACAAATAATTGATCACCTTTTTAGAAATGAATAAAGAATATTTTAAAATTTCAAAGTATTAATTAGCCAAAGTTCTGGATTCTCCCCGGGTAGAAAATCCAAAGTTAAACAAATATATATATATATATTAAAATATAAATAAAAATGTTGACTCAAAAAACAATCTGGCGAGCGTATTAATTAATAATGCATTATATATATATTTTAAGGGGACGTTAATAACCTTTTCATGAAGGTTTACTTAAAAATGACAGAAAAGATTTTTATAAATTAAGCTCGCCAGGTTGTGAGATTGGCAAATTAATAACGAAAATAAACATATAAATTCAAGTAATAAATAACTATAAATAATTGACCGCACCAAAGTTAAAGAAAAGTTAGAGCATATGAGATAGAATTAAATTTTAAGAAATCATTTGAGAGCAATTTATATATTATATATAGAAATTAACTAAGAGCAAATTACATATTAACAAAAACAAAGTTAAATAATATATTAAAAGAAATCTTGATAGATGAGTTAGGTTAGATTTAGTTTGCGGTGATGGCTTGAAAAGTTACCTGGCAATTTTAAGAGTCCGATTTAAAATATTGCATGTGCACGGCAATTGAAATGAAAGTTCTTAAATAACTGCAAGCTTCTATTAGCATTAAAGTTCTTAGGTCGGGCTTTTACTTCCTCTTGGGCAGCAGAATGAGATGGCCGCGGAAGATGATGACCCAACCGGGCAGAGAAGTGATGGATTTATGGCTACATTATTTAAGTTTCAAGTGATGTGTCATACGTTTACAATCAGTTCTCTCCATAGTAGCTAATCTCCTCTGTGACTCAAAATTCAGTCATTTTATACTTTTTCTTTATCGGTTGTTTTTGAAGATGCAATAGTAAGATAACATCCAAAAATAAATTCAAATCTATTTCCAGATTAGAAATAGATTTGACAACATGTTTTTAACAAAAGTATCTCTAATCTTAATCCCATTTTAAGTAAAAACTTTAATTAAAAAATACCTTCCCCAGATTAAAACAATAGTGTTTCCAACCCTTAATTATTTTTAGACAATCAACTGTAGCATCTTCCATATTGGATTTTATAATAGTTTAATAAAAAACAAGCAATTTAAAAAGAAAAAGTTAAAAAATGATGTATAATAAAATATTTAAAACATCAATCTTTTGTTAGTAATTTTGCTCCTATATATATATATTTGAGCCGCACCTATAATACTTTAATAAAAAAGAACTAATAATTAATAATAGAATTAATAATCATAAATATTGAAAGTTAAACTATAAATTTAGGCGCGCATTCCAAATATATACATAAAAAAATATATACGACAAAAGGAGCGGGATGGGATATAGGGATTTGAATACGGGTTAGTAGGTGGAAACATGAAGCTCAATCTTAAGCTAAGATTGACTGCTTCAATATTAATAAATACACAAATAATCACCAATTATCCATTATCATATCAGAAATTATTACACTCTTTAGTATCAAATATAGATTTCTAATTTTCATATAAATATATGAAATCATCCTCTACATAAACATTTTTCTTATTCATCTTATTTCAGTGTACAAATCAAAATTTTATTACAAATCAAATATATCTTTATTTTTATGTATGCATGGCTAATTTCTTCAAAGGATTTGCTTTATTTGCTGTTGTAAGTTTAAATGTTTGAATAGAGATAAAAGTTTTTTCTGCTTTTAAAGTTTTAATCTCGTAAAAAATTCAAGACATAAAGAATTCACTAGTTTATGACATAACTCCAAAATTGAGATGTTAAAATAAATATAAAATTATAACTATGGCTCTCTATTGCCCAATTACTCATGCAAAATACTTTTTAATAAAACTTTTATTAATTTCAAACAACAGTTTGTTTGTTTTTTTGATTAGACCAAACATTTTAAAATTGTCATAAAAGACTTTAATGCTAGAATTGGTAAACAATTGAAAGATGAAAATGCAGTGTATAAATAAAAAAGAAATAGACTTGTGGAGTTTGCAAAAAAAAAACAACAACTTTATATTATAAATTCCTTGAGAAAATGCTAAATGGAAATAGACATGGAATTATCCAAATAAAGATACAGTGTACTTCAAACTTGTAATGTTTTTAACCATTCAACATAGAAAGTAATCATCAATTAATGAGATGCAAGACATTGATATTCCTAACCTTCAGAACCATTCCAATGAATTTAACTTAGGACTTGCAAATTATTTTTAAATATTAACAGATTTCAAACATGATTCAGATTTGAATGAAATCAATAGAAAAATAACCGATAAACTTTTAAAAACTTCAACAAAGATAGCTGATACAAAAAAAAACACCAATTGACCAGTAAAATGTCTACTGACACAAATTATGAAGAAATATGAAAATATATAAAAATGATGCATTATTCTGGACTGAATAATGAAATAAAAAAATATAATTATGAATTAGCAAAGTAAGCTATAAATGAGAATAAATGTCACCAGTGTAAAAAAATACCTTGGTATTGGTAGGACACACTTTTTCAATAAGAAAAAACATGGAACTATTTCTCTAAAGAGATGGTATTATGAAATGTGTAGAAGAGTTCTATCAAAAATTATATAATAATAAAGAAAAAGTATTTCCTACAATAATTACATCTAGACTGGCCAGAATTTTAAATGAAAAAGTGAGACATGCAATTAAATCTATAAAGAAATGAAAAGCTCCTGGTAATTATAGAATTAAGAAATAGAAAATTTTTTGGCAAAGAATGCAGTATTAATATTTTAAAAATGTGATAAAGATATTAGAAATTACATATCTATTAGTCTTTTATCAGTTCTATACAAAAGTTTCTACTAAGATAATTATAATTCATCTACAGTGAACTGGATTTTAACCAACCAAAAGAACAAACTGAATTTAAAAATGGTTTAGTACAGTAGATCATATCCAAATATTGGGAGAAGTTATAAAGAGTACCAATGAATATGAGTTATCATTATGCTTTGAATTTATAGATTATGAAAAGGCATTTGATTCTATAAGCATTTCTTCAGTGATTAAAGCATTGGATCGTCAAGTTATAGATCCAGGAGATTACATAATGATACTAACAAGATTAACAAGAGTGGGACCATACTTTTTAAAACAGTTTTGCAAGAAATATTTTGTGGTTTGATGTAGAAATAAATGGAGATTATTTAAGTCATCTAGATGTTGAAGTTGATACTATTATTTTTGCAAATGCTTCAGAACTTCAGGAAATGTTGCAAGAGTTATCATATGAAAGTGAAAAAATAGAACTAAAGGTAAATGTTAAAAAAAAAAACTAAAATAATGTTTAATGGATTTTCTCAAAAGAAGAAAGTATAGATTGATAATGATGAGTTAGAAGTTAACAACTACAAACACCTTGATCAGATTATTATTACAGATGTAAACATAATGAATGAAATTAATAATGGAATTAAATTTGTTTGGAGTATTTTTGGTAGAAATAACTTAATATTACAAAGACATATGCCTATATGTTTAAAAAGGAAGTTCACTCAATGAAATATAAAAAGATGCATGTTAGGAGTAACAAAGATATTGAAAATAAAATACATGATTGAGAGAACAAACGGGTGTTACAGACATCATTAAAAGAATTAAGAGACAGTAAAATTGGTCTTGGACATATTGTTAGAAGAGGTGGTAGTAGATGGTTAAAATATTAAGCTGAATTCCAAGAGATTGTAAAAGACTTAAAAAGAGACCAGATGTGAGATAGATAGATGAAATAAGTAAGGGTGCTGGTGTGATGTAGAAAAAAGAAGTGACTTTCATCCTGTAGTGGACTGATACTGACCCATCGAAATTCTATGTTAATTCAATACGATTCATAGTCTGGGTAAAAGTACCTCGAATCCAATCATATGCGAGATCGAAGATCAAGAATATTTATGGATTCTAACCTGTTTACCCACCCTCTAAATTTAATGAACAATTAACATTTTCGAGGTAAGCAATTAATCTTTTCAAACTCCGGCCCGCAGCGTCAGCAGTGGAACATGAACCTTAGCCATTTTTAACATTTAACACTAGCATTTATCATAATTACATGTATGCATGAATTGACGAAAGAATGGTGTGTTCTTAAGACATCAGATAGCAGCTCAGTATTATTGAGATATAAATACTAACTTTAAAGTAAAATTAATTAACACGAACCACATGTAGGTTAAATTTATATGTATATTTTAATAAAATGCATATTTATATATCTCGCTATTTAACTCCATTGCTCATTGATAGACAATTTCAATTATATAACTGACATATGCCTCTCAAAAGGTAGCAGTGTAATTTATATGCCAATTTAAAATAGAAGAGTGTTTAAAGTTCTTTGGTAGATGCCAATTCAAGTATATGCAGGAAAAAAAACCCAAATATATAAAAGAATTAGTTTTTGATTAACTTTCACTAAATAAACTCATTACAAGAGAGAATAACTTGATTATGTTTTTAAGAAATGGTCTCGAGGAGAGTGACATGCTTGAATGCAAGCGGATCACAATATTCACAAATAACTATGTTAATGATAATAAAATATAAACTAATTTGACCAAACCATAGTCAACCCACCACCATATGCTCAGAGAAATAAAAAATAATCACATCCAGCACTTGAGAGAACATAACCAACACAAACTCAACCCTACTGCCCGGTTCCATTGACACAAGAAATGGAGCACACTGCCCCAAGAGACGAATGGTTTGCATAATCTGCCAAACCTCAAAATATTTCAAATGAAAGACCCAGAATCACCAAGCTTAGCTTACCTAGAGTCTTCCCATTTACATCTTTCATACCCTGAGCTACATTTTAGCCAGTGAATATTTCATGTGGTATACTTATGAAACAGAGGTCAAAAGAATAAAACAGTCGATCAAGCGGAATGCCAGAGATGCAAAAACAAATACTGGAAAACATCACTTTTTAAAATTATTTTAATTAAATTTATACTAAGTCACGAAAGGTTGTATTTATATAGTAGCGAATTGAAAAAGATCAAATCACAACAAATAGACCTCAAATATTATTTGAATATTATTCTTTCTTTCTGAGGCGGTGCGTCACTCCCTTCAAAACAAAATCCCATCAACATTTTAGATTTAATATTAATAAGTTCTCTCTTACGACTTAGCATGGAATAATCTTCTACCCCCTTTTTGTTCTTTTAAAATTGAATGATATAGTTAACAATTATACACTTAATTTAGTGTCTCCCCCAAAACTAAACCGTCTGCATGAATATGTTTATAGAATAATAAAAAAATGTAAAAATAAAACAAAATCATTTCATCTCGATAAAAGGGTACTCTAATCAAATAATCATTTAGAGCAAATACGTATTTATTTATGGACAATTATTGGTCGGGAAATAGGTAGAAAATCATTTAAGTCATAACACAAAAGGGGGACAAGGCAGGTATGAATTTGTCGAGATGGAACAAATTGGCACATAAATAGCATTTTAAATCAAATATTAATAAATCTAGACAATATATCTATATCTATAGGTAAATGATAAGATCATTTATAGACCGCTTTATAAGAAAAGTTTTGATGTTAAGAGAGGCATAATTTAAGACAGATAAAATATATAGCAGAGACATTAAAGTTAATTATAGGAAGTCAAGATTACAAAGTTTAGTTCATTTTAAATATATTTAAGAAGATTTTCATTTAGAAAACATTTTCTTTATATTGCAATTAATTATAAAGTCAACTGGAAATGGAAAAATAAATTAGGGAGGTTAGGAATGTAACACAGTTAAAAATATTACCTAATTTATTAACAGTCCAAACTTGAAATTTAGATTCCACAATGGAACGATAACTTGAGATTGGCTTTTATTATTTTAGCATAGGAATAGCTAGCTATTGAGTTTTGTTCCAAGAGTTCCACAGTTTGGCAGTCCAAAAATAAAATATTTTAACGAAATTTTTTCCCGCTTCATGGTATTTCTACGATCACACCATGGAACAGCAGGGACCAAGCAGGTCAGGTTCCACTTACCCCACAATCATATTGCTACACTTATTTTTAAAGAAAAATAGACATGGATTTACCATACTGCTTCCTCAAATAAAAATGATAATGGCTACCTCTGTTGTTCTCCTGGCCTATTTATATGTTTCCTAGTATACTTCTAGAAAATTCCTCTTTTTACATTCGCCCAAGGCAAAACAGATATATTTGACTCTGGCAATCATAATCAGTAATAAAATATTTAAGTATTGTCTTCATATGATCCACTCTCCCAATAAACCCAATGGTTTTATTGTTTCAAATCTATTTTCAGCTTAACAAAGATTTGAAAAATTTTTCTTTAAAATAACTTTTCTATAATTTAACTTTTAATTTAATTACAAATTCTGCTTCAGCTTTGCTAATGGATTTTCTTTTGTTTTATACTAAAGAATGCGCAACTAGGGTCTATCGCAAAAGTGAATCTCGAAAATAAAATACTCCGACATTAATAAAATGAAAGATAAAAAATAAATATATAATTTTAAAATTTATTTCTTGATTTTTATAAAACTTTCTGTCTATAATTATATATATATGTATCCGTGCATATATATGTCTGCATACACCTAAAATTTACAACCAAAGTTTTAAATGGAAAATTTATGATAAAATGACTTATTAATTCATCTGGAAATTCGTTATTTACAAGAATGCAGATGGAAAGTTTTATTACAATCGTTTACAAGCGTGGATCAGGTTCAATCCTAGGTTAGAACATAGAAAGAACATGAAGCGTGGATCTGATCTACAGATCCATTGCTTCAATATGTATAGGTAATTCTTAAGCAATTGGAAATGAGAGCATGAAGATATTAAGTAATCACTTTTAATTTCATTTGCTATGTTTTAATTATTGATGTCTGCAAACTGTTATAATTTATGGCATGTCAGTATTACATATAATATTAAACATATATGTATATAATGAGATTTATTTTTATAACATTATGTTTTAATCTGTAACAATCATTAGCGATCACTCCACTTTAAAAATGGTTCTGAAGAAGATAGCAGAACAGTCGAAACATAAGATTGTGTATGCATATATGTACAATAAAAGGATTTATTGCTAAAAAGTATTCAAAGTAGAGTGGATAAATTGCATTTATTATTCATATAGAAACTAATCCAAAAATCTGACATAAAAATAAAACTATAGTAGTCTTAAAACCAAACAACCTCAATGGTAATCCAAAAAAATTATTGGGCAATATTATTATGTATTCCTTAGAACCTATTTGAAAGAATCATATTAACAAAAATTTTTCCAATAATTGATAGTGGTCTATTTATAGAGCAGACTAGCTTTAAGCCAAAAGCTGCTGTGAATAAATTATAATTTTTAAACAAGGCAAAACTCTCCATACAGTAGTGCCACTCTGTGCCTTGTTTAATAACAATTATGTGCTAGTATAAGAGATAGTGATCATGTGAATTTTATTTTTAACAACTCAACTAAAAAAGATTTTCAAAATAAATTAAAATCTGATACCTTCACTGATCTAATTTCAACTTACGATTCTATTTGAAAAAATAATTTTCTAAAAATTCTTACAAAATGCTTTCCAATAGAAAAAAGACTAAATCATGTTTATAGTAGATACAAAATGATCCAGCATAGGCATCAGTTATCACACTTATATTCATTAGTGATGCCCCAACTATAGAAAATACGAAATTCATCTCTGCTAATGAGTGTTTCCTTCACAAAGAAGATCCTATCCAGAAATATAAAAGTCTCTCAATAAGGATATGAAAAGTTTGAAATTTTTTACCAAAAACTGAGTTTTATTCCCAATCCAACAAAAAGAAATATACTTAACGTTTTATCTAAGTAATAGGGAAATATTTCATAATCTGAAACCAATTTTATTCAACAAAAACTGAATCCTAATTTTATACCATGCTATTTAGAAATAACATTGGATCAAAGCCCAACTTATTTTCCTCATTTATTTAAGGATAGATCTAAAATAATTTCTAGAAATAATCTCCTTAGAAAGTTGGCTGACACTATTTGGTATTGGGATATAAGTACTTTACATACAGCTTCTTTAATATTCTATTATTCTACAATGAATATGGTACCCCTACTTGGAGAAAAAGTGTCCACATTAAACTTATGAAAATTCAATTAAATATTATCATGACAAATTTTATCAGTATATTCAAGACTACTATTTTGTAATGATTTCATGTTTTTTTAACATAACTATCCATCAAATATCAGTAAATAAGTTGTCATACAAAAACTGTATAAAAAATAGTTAAATAAATTGAACGTGCCAATAATTCAAAATATAGTTTTTTTTACTTAAGACATATCTACAATCAAGACCCTCTTTCTGAATATTCAAGGAAGTATCTGAAACTGATGAATTAGTTTCTTACAGGATTCTAAACAAATTTTTCAGACCTAACTTAAGATAAGATAGATTTGATTTTCCTAGACATAACTAGAGTTTAATCAAGAGACTAATTAATTCATAGTTATTATGCTCACCTAATTCAAAAATGCAATTTAACAGCCATTGACCTATCTAAATGTAGACAACACAAACTATGATCCATATTGTTAATGACTATCACATTTATAGCACAATGCAGAATTGAAATGATTCTATCCCCTGGATGGAAACTATATAGGTTTCTATATATTTTGTCAATAACTAAGCTGTCTAAAAAAATATATATATATGCTAAATAAATAATAAGCAATTTAATATAATTAAATTTTCATTATTATAATTTTCATCTTATGCCATCTAGACTAATACTTTATTCAATAATAAATCAGAGAATTCTTATGCATTAACAAGTTGCTCTGTCATTGAGGCAATTCTTAGTTGTTGTTTTTTTATTAAAAAAAAAAACAAATACAAAATACATAAAATAAATATAAAATTAGAAATGTAAAAACCTCTGCTAATATATTTGCATAATAATCATAAGATTAGTTGATCAAAGAATCAACTTTGAGCACCAAAACGACTGAATAAAAAAATTTGCAATTAAATAATTTTTTTTTCTCAAATGGGAATCGAGTCAGAAATATTTGGTTCTTGAATCTACTACCCTAAGCAAGTCATGCAGAATAATATTTAATTATCGCATACCATTACTCTAATATAATTTAGTGTCTATGCATTATAAGATAAATAAGCAGTAAGTATTTAGAACATTGATTTTATTATACTTTTAATATTACGCACTAAAAATCCATCCATTTTAGATATATTTATTTTACACGTCCATTTCTGTCAAATAATCCTTATTGTTAAATACTGATAATTAAAATACATACATGTCAAAAAGTCGGCTTTAAACATCAAAATTTTAACAGATCTTTATATTTATTTATAAAATTAATCATATAAAAGCAAAAACAAAACAAACATTTGTGATTGTGTATACATATACAACATATTAATTATACTTTAAAAAATGGTGAGTAAAGCAAATACTCCATAAAGAAGAGCGCACGGGTAAGCGACTAACAATTGCTGTTGATCCATTGCAAGGGCCGTTACAAATAGTTTGGATGCTGATAAACTACACCATAAAATAATAATGACGGATAACGCAGATCCCAAAACATCCTGTAATGAAAAAACAACTGATACACCTGATAAAATGACCATAGGCAAAAGGCAATAGCCAAGTACACTAACAGTACAACTCATGGATACTCCCGTCATGCTCATTAGATTCAATAACGAATATACAGCCAGGCAACCTAATACACCAATCCCATAGATGTAACCAAAATGGATTTTTCCGGACAATAAAAGAGATCCACCAAAAAGAAGGCAAAATACCAGAGGTCCGGCTAAATCAGAATCACTTAATATAGCTGCATCTGTTTGTTTGAATGGATTTAAAGCAGCTAGAGTTTTTTGCCAAATATGATCAAAATTTATTCCAAGTTCTTCCATTAACGGTAACTCATCTTCAAATCCAGATGACGAATCATGATTGTATGCAGGAACATTATCGGGAGTCATAATGTTTCCAGCATAAGGTGGATTCGGAGCATAATAAGGCCCTGCATAGGAAGTGGCAGATTCATTATAATCAAAATTTCCAAACGGCTGATTCACAGTTTCAAATTGTTCAGCGCCACTCATATCATAACCAGCAGAATTATTAATGCCTGAATAACCGTAATTAGCTGAATAAAACTGATGATCAGTTTGTTCAAATTCAGACATAATTTAAAATTATTTAGAACTTACATAAATAAGTACTTTACGAAGTTTTTTTTTTCGGAGTCCACGTTATCGACATTCCACGCAAACTATGAATCACATGATATCGGGGTTTTGTTTATGTAGTGCTGCCATCTTTACCAAAAAATAATAATTTTGCATTATGAATATCGCGAATAAGATTTTATCAATTTTACGGATAATTATTTTTTTAATAAATAGACAAATAATCGTTGTGAATAGTTAATTGTTACATTTCTATTTACAACAGTCACAACTTTGACACCATCCACCTCAGATAAATACAATAATGATTATTACTAATCATTTACTAGAGATTATCTCTAGCACAGATATAAACTTTAAATCTCAGTTAAAGATTAATATATCTGATTTTTTAATTTTAAACATACACACATTTTTTTTTTGTTTATAAAAATTTTTTCCTGTCCAATAGATGTAAAATATTAAATAAAACAATCTTTAAATAATCCACTGCCAAACAAATCTTTTGTAATTCCATACAAAGAAACAATGAAAGATTTTGAGAGGATTTACATTTTTGTTCATATTTTAACCATTTACAAATCAATACTAGCTAGGTTGAATATTGAACCAATGATCTGAAACAAAAATTATAAACTTAATTAAAGTCTAAAAAAATAAATAAATTATGGATTCGAACTCGGATCTTACTAATATGCCTAGTTTTAATTGCTGAAGAAGTGCTAATTATATTTATTATCATATAAATTTGGGATCAACATTAACATTTTTATTTACAAATTTAAAAATATCTTATTTTCCAGAATTATAATTTATTATATAAAATTGGACATATTAACAATAATTTGCACAGGCAAAATTTTGCACCATTGGTATGTTGTATTCATATGGATATTTTAAAAAATCCTTAGTTGGTTAGGAAGTTTAATTTTGAACACACACACGCATATATATATATTGTAACTTGACTGGACGATCCACCACTAGGTTGATGTATTGTAGATGTAAATAACAAACTTCTAGCTCAAGCTAATCAAATTTCTTTCATTTACATAAAATTCTAATAATTCCAATATTACTCATTTTCTGTCTAATATATTATATCAATATTATTAAATTATTAACAATAAAATAACAATAATCATGAGACTTGTTATATAATCATTCAATAAGATACACCTTTTTAACATTAAATATATACCAAAAAATATACCCTCAACAGCATAGGAATATCACAAAATAGTACTCCACTAAAATATCAATGGTCCCATGACTTACAATAAAATAAGCAAATTATATTTAATATTAAAATTTATCATGTTAAATTTAATTATACCACAATATAATATCCCTTTACTTATTGAAATTATTGTATGTCACTCCTTTATTAACATTCCTTAACTCAATCAACATCTCAGGTAATTGTTGTTTCTTAAAATGAATACATTAATTTACATAAACAAATATAGAGATGATTTTACTTACATCCATGCTACATTTCAAATAATTAAGAAACAAATATACTAATCAATTCCTCACTTTCAAATTAAAACTATTAACCAGCACCCTATTATCCTAAACAAATTTAAAATAATTTTTTATCACTATGTATTATAATCCAATCATTTTTATTTTATATTGCATGCTAATTATTCAGTCTTCATTATGATCATTAAGTAAGATGAAGAAAAAATTGAATTAATTAATATTTTGTATACAACATCAAGTGTCTTTAATAATCATAATATTTGTCTTATTTATTATTTTAGAATATATGCAATAATATCAAATATATTTAATTATTACAATATATGTGTGATAAGGATGAGGGAAATGACTTAGAAACAAGAAAAGAGACTCTCAACACTTTATTAATTTAAAAACAAACATTAACATTTAATACAGTAGTAATACAAAATTTAAAATAATTTACAAACATATTATTCAAAACTTTATAAATTAATATTAACAAAATAATTATAATAAACTAAATAATTTATACTTCACTCTAAAATTATTTATAAACAGAATATAGTATATTCCATACTTTACTCTATTAATATTAAGATACTTCTTAATATTTTTGTATTAAAAATATATCAACAAAATATACAATTTGTAATTTTATCACATTATAAATATTTCACAAACATATTCTTTTAACTTATCATTACTTCACCTTTAATCTTCCTCTAATACTATTATCTAATTACAATTGTATAATTTATTTTAATTCTTCTATTTTTATTATTTTGTTATAAAATAAATATTTAATTATTTAAAATGTTCATTAAAATATGATACTTAATTATATTACTTACAATAGTATGAATAATTATCAGGTTTTCTCCAGTGTAAAAGTGCATCTAAAAACAAATTGCAAAAATTAAGGGAACGAGACAGCATTATTGCACCACCTGATATATTTCCAGCAACATGGTCTCTTTTTAAAATTCAGGCCACTTTATAATAAAGGATACAATAGAAAAAGGCAAAGGCAAATCCAGGGAAATCTGAAGTGCAAAAAGACTTTAGTCAAACATACAGACTGTAATATAATAACTGTGTAAACCTATGTATAATGCTATGTATAATCAACCACCAATGTAACCACTTATTTTTGAATAAAGTTACCTTTGAAACATAATTATCAGGGTTTCTTTTCAAAATCATTACTCTTATGCTTCATATTTTCATTCTGCATTTTGATCTCTAACATTCAATAAAAAACATTCATAAAATATTTCTTCTTACATTCCTTTAGCATCCTATTTGCTATTACCCTTACTTAAATCTTCAATTTCCTTATACAGCATTTATACCAGTACAATTTTTCATGATAACAAGTATGAGATGGATCATGGATTAAATGTAAGTTAAGGCCACATTTTATCTTGTGTCTACCTTAATTTTCTATCTTGGCTTCTATTTTAAACTCTTACAGATTTTAGAAAAATGTCACTACCCATTATATTATAAATACTCTGACTTATTCTATACTATATCATACTTAATCTAAACAACACATCCCCAACACTACAGCATTTCCAATAAACTTCCTTTTCTGTACCACTATTTAAAATCTGACACTCCATATAAAATACTTAACATCACATAAAATATTATCCATTATTTCTCTAATAACATCTAAACTTATCCTCAACACATTAATACTTTTGAACATACCAAGAAGACTAAAAAACAAATAGTTTAGGATATAATTTATCATAAATATAATAAATCAGTTATCTGGACTTACAAAAAGATCAATTATACATATGCTTATACACTCATATTAATATTATAATAGATATTTTCAATCCTTTATCATATACTTTCATATAAATTCACACATTATAAATATCACATTTATTTTTACCTGATTCCATTTTTAAGATTCAATATCAATATATTATATTAAAAATAATATATTACCTTAATCATAATATTTTATGATTATCATTGATGTCTCTCTTGTGAACATCATTTCATTCATGTTATAGAATTATAATCAAGAAAAAAAAATTTTTTTCATTTTTTTTTTATACAATTTTTTTAAAATAAATCTAAAAAATAACATATAAAATAAATAATTTTAAGTACTTAATACTATCATAATATTATAGTCAATACCATTAAAATAATATAAACAAAAAGTTTTCTTCAACTCCTTGAAAATAAGTAAAAAATCACAACATTTCTAGGGAGTATCTTGTTGCTATGACAACCACCTTACCAACTATTGCTTGAAAAAAAAAGAGGTTTCTTTTCTCCTCTTCACGTTTTCACTATTATTTATCATAAATGGAAATATAAATAAAAATCCAAATAAAAATTATTTATTAATAACAATAGTTTCTTGCAATATTAGTTCATACTTCCTTATATTATTTCCAAGATTATTTAACTATTTAATAAAGAGACTTTATTATATATTTTAAAAAGTTTCAATTCTTTCTTCAAACTTCAAAAATGTATTTGTAGAATTATAAAGTTCTAAAAGTTCTCTTCTAAATAATTCATTTCTAAAATATTTAACAAATTATCAATACCTATATGATATTAAAGTTAGTAGTTATAAACTTTTAATAAAAATTAGTCTGTATTATTTTTTTTTTCTTATGCCATTTATCTTAATAAAGGTATTAATAAATTAATAAAGGAGATTTAGTAGAAAATGTTTTCAATCATTATGCATATAAAAATTAATAAAAAAATAAATTCCTTACATTTCCTTTTTATTTTCTGTAAAAAAAAAAAGTTTGATAATCTGCAATTTTCCTTATTGAAGTACATTTTTATCTACTTAAATAAAGTTTATCTCCTTCCATTATCATAAGTTTGTAGTTAGACCATAAAAAGTACCAATGAGAATAGTTTTGCTTCTTATTCCATGATGAAATTAATGAATAAACTTCTTAAAATTTATACTAAGTTTTTTAAAATTATTATTATTACTTTTAATGTTAAAACAATATTTTAATAAATTTATATTTAAAATTTTTAAAACAAAAAAATATAGTTTCTCCTTTAACGATTTCTTAATTTAACCCTCTTATCACTTGCTTATCTCTTATTTGTAGAAAAATTTTCACAATACCTGATTGGTTAATTACTTTCAGGCATCTTGCAAAAATGAATATTATTTACTCTGTCTACACTTTAAAATGAATTATAATTAATATTATGAAATCAATACTTTTTTTAATTTTAATAAAGCAAAACTTAAACTATCTTTTAATAATACTCTACTCTTTATTTAAACTTAAATTTTAGAACTTAAATTTTATAATATACATTATTATTATAACTATTGATTTATGACTTCTTTTTTTATGAAATTTATATTATTAAAAAAATAACATTTATTACTCATAATTAACAAGTTAAATGTTATACCAGGAAGTAAATTTTATTTATTATTAAATAAATGTGTGTGTGCAGATCTATTAACACACATCTCACTATTCATTTATTTTATCATTAATTAAATGATTTTAAAATACTAAATAAATAGCAATTTTCAATTTGATTATTTAGAATTATAAAAACATTAATTTTTAATTATAACTACTGATTGAAAATACACCTGGGTCTCATTTTATGCAGTAGATAGGTTCTTCAGAAAACATGCACAAAACAAATCGCACAAAAATAAACTTAACTTACCTTGAAAAATGGGGGATAGGTACTGTAATTTTCCAAAAACCACATAAAAGCAAAGCAACAATGTAAAATTACTTTAAAATTTGCATTTAAAAAAAGGAAATAAAATATGACTAATAAAAAATTTTAAATTTGAAAAAAATTGATAGAAGACAAACTTTTTTTACTTTTTTATTAACTACAGTATTTAATTTTATTCAAAACAACATATTTTTATGCATAATTTACATTTTTTTCATACATGTACAGTATTTTAATCATTATCGCTATTTGAGACATCAGATTTGTCATGTGATGATGTGATGTGATGTACTGTAGCTTCTCCTTAAACAAAGTCAAGAATCTCTCAGCAATTATGCCCAGAGAAACCTGTTAGCTACCTTATTTTACATTCCCCAGACTAAGTTTTCCCATATTCTGCTCCATCCCATTTCCACAACATAATCTTTGTCAACTCTATGGCCTTTATATCTAAATCCAAATAAATTGCACTTATAGTGGATTGATCCTTCCCATTTTGCTAAGTGATCTAAAATTGAAATTTTTGTTTCCAAAGAAATTCACTTTCTTGAGTGTTTTTTCTTCTCCATTAGGGTAAACTAAAAGTTTAAAATAAAAATAAGAACTTAGACTTATGATAATGAAAAGACATCTACTCACCGCTGCTGGGAAAAATTTAATTAAAACTAACAAAAATTAAATTATTATTTTTGTCTTTAATTTTTTATTTTTCAATTCCATTTAAAAATCAAATTTCATTGTTTCACGATCACATTAATTTCAGATCACATCACGTAATTTTTAAATTGTTAATTACAATTAAAAATCAGATTTTAATTTTTAATTGTGAAATTTAATTGTGCCCAACACTGTTACCCAACTTTTAAAAATACACCTGCAGACTCTAAATGATTAATTGATTATATACTCTTTTTTTTTAAATAGCAAAAATAGAATGTGATTTAAAATGCAAAAACAACAATATGCATAGTGTAGGCATCTATAACATTTGAACAGATTTACATTATAATCTTGTAAAATTTATTATTTGCGGACACTAAATGATTAATTGATTATGTACTCTTTTTTTAAAAAGCAAAAATAGAATGTGATTTAAAATGCAAAAACAAGAATATGCATAGTATAGTCATCTATAACGTTTGAACAGATTTACATTATAATCTTGTAAAATTTAATGGGTGTATATAAAATGGGAAAATCCTGATTTTAAATGAATTCTGAACTTCTTTATTGTATAAAATCTATTACAGTACTATTATAAAGTGCTGAAAATATTGAAATTATTAGATGGAAGTCAAACTCTGATAATGCACTATTACTTTAATATGATGTGTGAGTGCACGAAATTTATAATATTTAAAGTAATAGCACATTATCGGAACTTGACTTCTGATCTAATAATTTTTATCACATAAAAGAAAACTGCATACAAAAATATTAAGAAGAAACATGAATCGCATTAAATAAATCTGCATAAAATGAGACCTGGGTGTACCTTACATTATTTTAACTATTATTGCCATTTTATTTTAAAATAAATAGCACAATTTATATTTCAAAATTATAACTTACAGATTATATCTATCTAAAGAAAATTAACTCAAGTTTAGCACTAAGGAAACAATATATTTTAAATTCTCCTACAAATTAAATAATGTTTTATTAGATATTATATAAAATTTAAAATTGTTATTAAAATTGACCATTAACTACAACCATACAATAATGTACAAAAAAGAAAGGCTACAATATATATAGATATAGATATGTGTGTGTGTATTATGGATGTATTTAAATGTAAATGATAAATTATGCTTGAACATATATATATTTATAAAAGACAATTTTTATTGTTGCCTATTTTATTTATTAGTAATATATATTAAGTATGAAAAATATATATATGCAGAATTTATTTTTTTTTATATAAAATTGTGTAATAATAGATATATACTAGGGACATCTATACAGTACTTTTAATTGCTGTTGGCTTACAAATAGCTAAGTTTCTTTATTCAGCTTTTAAACATTTAATTTTTTAAGGTTTATGAAATATTTTAGATGTAATTTAAAATTATAAAAATAAAAATTTCCAATAAATAAAGTTACCATCAAAATGCCAAAATTATAATATATTTAATTGTTATTAACCCACCAAACATCACATGATCACCATTCTTTATGTTTATTTGGTGCAAGCCAGAGTAATCAATGTATGCAAAAAGGTATGTGCATAATATACCTATCTAGTGTCTACTCATCCAGTATCCCCAGATTAGTTTCTAGCTTATGGTTTTCATCAGTGAGAAGCCTTGGATCTGACAGCACTACACCTAGATCTTAAGATCTAATGCAACCCTCCAACAGCCACCTTTTACCTCATTAGCTAACTATAAAGCTTTGAATCCAAAATGAAAACTATAATGTTTTTAATTTAAGCTCATTAGCTTTTATACTTGTATAGATCTGAACTCAGTTCAGGATCCATGTTTTTTATTGTCTTTGGTTCTTTAATAACCACAGTCACCATAATCCTATTGGGCAGGATTGATATTAAACCACTAAACATCACATGATTACCATTCTTTATACTTACACAAGCTGTTTACACAGAGGCTGAACTCTCCATACAGTAGCATCACTCAGTGCATTCCAGAGTAATTAATGAATGTAAGAAGGTTTGTACATAAAATCTCTATCTAGTGCTTATTCATTGAATATTCCCAGACCAATTTCTAGCTTGTGGCTTTCATCACTGAGAAGTCTTGGATCTGAGAGCACTGCACTTAGATCTTAGGATCTAATGCAAGCCTTCAGCAGCCACCTTTTACCTTATTAGTTAACTATAAAGCTTCAAGTCCAAAATGACTAATAAAGTAAAAGGTGACTTCTGGAGAGTTGCATTAGATCCTAAGGTCTAGGTGCAGTGTTCTCAGTTCCAAGGTTCCTTACTGATGAAAGTCACAAGCTAGAAACTAGTTTGGGGATATTGGATGAATAGGAACTAGATAGGGATTTTATGCACAAACCTTCTTGCATCTACTGATTACTTTGGCTTGCATGGAGTGTTCTTAAACACAGCATCATTTGACTATTAAAATTTATATTAACAAAAATATTTTTTCTCTCTGCTCTTAGGCCATCTATTGTAAGTTTGAGTTGTCAATGATGGTCATCAAATCTATCCTCATTCTCAAACTATTTTTTGACCTTTATCAATGAGAACTTGGGTTCAAAAGTGGAATCAGTATACGTATTTATCTGGCAGCCATTTTAAATAAAACTCTTGATAATAAAAGTGAGTTAAAACTGACTTCCAGATGCATTGAGTTTTCATTCATAAAGATAGAAATTATCTGGAAATAGAATTCCATTCTTAAATCTTTTTATTGCACAATAAATAATATATAAGCAAAAAAGTTATGCAATAAAAGAATATTATATTATATATGTTGTTGTTTACTGCAGTCATTTGTTTAGGAGAGCAACATTTGTGAAACAAATTATTTAAAATGAAATGGAAAGGACTATTTTTTGATAGGGGAAAATAAAAAATAGATTTAAAATGTTTGAAAGGTTACAATATAGAATGAAATAAATTAATAAATTGCATTTGATTTAATTAAATGGAGAGGACAATATTGGGCATAAAAAGTTTTACAATATACAAAGATAATAGATAGACAATTTATTTTAAAATATTTATATAAAAAATGGGATAATGCATTACAGATATATAATTATAAGAAACGTGAAAAGAGGATAGATAAGTTGATTAGAGAAAAAAAGTAGAGATATAGAAAACAAATATAAGTAAAAATAATTTGAAATTATATAAAAATAAGTTAATATAAGATATAAAAGAAAGTATAATAATACTAAAGTGGGCTTAAACTGCTATTAGGGGGAAAAGCAAAAATAAAATAGGGAATTGTACCATGTAGTTTATGTAGAAATGGGAAAATAGGCATTGAATATTTATTTTTGGAGTGTGGGATGGTGAAAGAAGAACAAGAGGGAGAGTAGGGAAAAGCTAAAAGTAAATAAAACAAAGATTTAGAGATAATTTTTTTATTATTGTTTTGGTATTTATAACAAAATTAGGAGTTAGGAGTGCAACTTTTATTAAAATGGGATAGGAGGGAAAAATTAAATGATCCAGGGCTGGATAATAAAAAGTATATTATTGTGATATATAAGGGCTTTTGAGAGAAAATATTTGACTTGACTAATGGGGTTTCTGGGCATGTAGATTATGCATAGACTTTCTTTAAAAGAAGTCATTTTGCATCACAGTAAGATGTTAATACAAAAAAATATTTTCTCTGTTGAGAATATATCTGAGAAACTTTTACTTTTTAGGAAGGCAGTCTTAATATTTGCCAAGCTGCTTGGATATTTATGCACACATGCATTTGTATATACATCCTCATAAAAAATAGTTTCATGGATTAAATATTAGAATTTAACTGGATCCAAAATCTATCTAAATGGAAAGTAACCTAATAAATATGAATCTAAAGATAAAATCTGTCAAGATGACAAAACTCAATTTGTGTAGTCCTTGGACTGCCAGTATTGTAATGGCAGATTCTATGATGAAATTTGTGCTAATATGAAATTGAAAATTTTATAGCTCAATATTCATTGACCATGAAACAAACACTGACCACTCTTTTAAACTTGCTGATCCTAAAATTGTCTTGAGAGAAACAACAGGAAATAAAAAGTTAAAGAAGTTTGGTATATTATAAATTCTCTAAATGCAATTAATATAAAGGCCAATAACATCTTTTAATTTGGCTGCATGATTTACACACACACATGTATTTACACATGCAAATTTATTAAAATCTACCACCACTATAACTCATCTTTATATACAGTTGGGAATGCCAATCCTTTCTTGCTAATCCCCTATGTCAGTCGTGCTTTGACAAATATACTCTATATCGAAAGCCTGGCTTAGCAGTTAATAAATATTGTATTTATACTTAACTTTACTATCTACATATTCATGTGAAAACTGCTTATTTATTATATATTCAACTTATATCAAATTCTGAAGACTTTGAATTATTGACATCAACATTAAAAATAAGTAATTAGATTTGTTTAAGTTATTCATTGACATTAGTACTGTTATATTGATATTTATATTTAATAAATCTTATTCTTTTTGTTGCTTATATATTTATCAGAATCATTAGCAAATACTCATGAAAATGACTATTCTAATTCCAAAAAACGAAACAAAAATATAAATAAATTTTGCAATGACTTTGTAAATCAATCTGTGAACAACAAATATATCCAAATATATTACCTTTATTTTTTTTTAAAGCTGTCAATAACTTTTGTTCAGCCAGATCATCCAAATGAAAGTGGTCAATACAACATCTTTTTAGAATATCTTTATAATATTTTATAATATATCCAGAGTTTTCTATGTCCATGATATCTATAGAATATTCAGCAACTCAATTCTTAAAAGGAAATTTTCAAATCTTTCTTATATCTTGCATTAGTAAGGAATTCATATCTCACTTTATTTAATGACATTTGAAGAATATCAGTCATATATATATATTAATTTAATTGAAGCAGTTATGTCACTTTGATGAAACATTCTATTTTTTAGATTTTCTAACACAGCAGCAAGTGATTGGACTTTGTATTGCAGTTCAATTTTCTACATTTAAAAAATTTTCTGATATCCATCACTATTGATAACATTTGAGTTTCTTTGAATATTTGTTACTAAGCCAAAGTTTTTATAAATTGCATTCAAAATGTGAAGATCATTCTTTGAACTGAGAATAGCTCGGTGATCAGCATATTGTAAATCTAAAAGCCAGAAGCTGACTATATATTTATATCCAACTGTTAGTAATACTGTATACTGAAATGGTCACTTATTTTAACATATGTTTAGAATTAAAAATCACTTCAACTGGGAGATCTGTAAATTTCTGGCAGTATGGACTTGAACTTTGATAAGATTACACAATAAAAATGAATATACATATAGAATAAAAAGACAATAACAAATGATATTCCTTAACAACAAATTAAAGATCATAACCTATATGAAAAATATAATTAATATTAATTCACTAGTTATATGTGTGAATGTGATGTATAATGAAAGTTATTTCATCACACATTATAATGATTCAAATCATATTTATATTCTTTTTTTCTAATTATTGTTTTATCCTACTTGTATATTTGTGAATATTATAATTTATTTTTAATTAATGACTAAAATTATGTAATGCTTTTTTCCTATTTAATTGAAAATACTATACAAGTTGGCTTCAAATTATTATCATACCATTTACAACTTTCTTAAACACTTTGTAATATGCTAAAGTAGAAATCAATACATAGGAAAAGGAGGAAGAAGTAGAAAATTATATTACTTCAAATTATTGTTATTACAATATTTAAATGTTGTGTTTGTGGATATGTACATATATTTTTAAATTTCTTTATCCAGTATAAGAGTGTAATTTTAAATTTTATTTTTATCTCTTTTACACTGCCAATCTGAATTGTCATATTTGATAATTCATCATTCTCAGATATACTTGAAGCTATTTTTCTTTTTATAAAAATAGAGTTTATTTAGATGATCATCTTAACACTCTATTATTTCAGTGATATTAGCAGATGGACTACAGTTTATGTGTGGATTATTTTATGCTGAGAAAACTATAAAGATAAATTGAAAATGAATTTTGATTTTGATTGTTCTGAAAAATATTAGAATGAGTCTTTAATTTGTGATTAAAATTAGAATCTTTTTGAAAATACAATAACTTATACAAAAAAAATTTACTAATGAATCAGCAATATCTTTCAAATTAAGCATGTGCTAAGTAAAGGTAAACTAATCATTATAACAAGTTAAAAATTTACTGTGAAAAAACTTAACTATTAATCTTAACAATATATGAATATTGTTCAGAAAGAACCAAAATGATAATTTAGCATAACACTTCCATTTAAAGTAATTTCTTTTTAATTTTATAACTTTTAAGTTTACTATTTTTTATTGTTATATAAAACCATAATGCAATCAGTCTGATAATTAACATTAATTGTCTATTCTGTTAACTTGCTATAAATGGTGCTAATATTAGTACTGAAGAGTACATAGAAGCAACTTTCTTCATACAATATTCCCACCTAGTGTGAGCCATTGAGTACTATGGCTTGCACTAGTTGGTGATATTGTATGGAGAAAGGTGCAACTGTGTCAACAGCATAATGATGGTCATGTGATGTTATAGTGATTTAATGCCAATCCTAACCAAAAGATGTTAGCAATTATGGTTATTAAAAACCAAAGGCATCAAAATATATAGATACTGAACAGCATTCAATTTTCTTGAATTGAAACATTATTGTGTTTTCACTTTGGGCTCATAGCTTTATAGTTAACTAAAAAGATAAAATATGGCTGCTGGAAAGTTGCATTAGATCCCAAGATTTATAGAAGTGTTCTCAGATCCAATGCTTCTCATTAATGAAAGCTATAAGCTAGAAAGTAGTCTAAAGATATTTGATGATATGCATCAACTTTCTAGCATCCACTGATTGCTATGGATTGCACTAGGTGGCAATATTAAGTTAACATGTTATTAAACAATTCAAAACAAAGCAAAACTCTCCATATAGTAGTGCCATCTTGTGCTAACAAGAGCAATCAATGATTCCAGAAGGCATGTGCATAAAATCCCTATCTAGTGCCTACTCATCCAATATCCCCAGACTAGTTTCTGGCTTATGGCCTTCATCAATGAGGAACCTTGGATCTGAGAGCACTGCACCTAGATCTTAGGATCTAATGCAACCCTCTAGCAGCCACCTTTTAACTCTATTTAACTACTAAGCTATGAGAATGAAATTGGAAAACACAATTAATATTTTCAATCCAAGCTCAATAACTTAAATAATCATCTGGGTCTGAACTCAATTCAGCACCCATACATTTTGGTATCTTTGGCTCTTCAACAACCATAGCCACTACTATCCTATTAGGCAGGATTGGTGTTAAACCACTAAACATAACATGATCACTATCTCATACTAGCGCATAATTGTTATTAAACAATTCAAAACAAAGCAAAACTCTCCATATTGGATGAGTAGGCACTAGATAGGGATTTTATGCACATGCCTTCTGGCATCCATTGATTGCTCTTGTTAGCACAAGATGGCACTACTATATGGAGAGTTTTGCTTTGTTTTGAATTGTTTAATAACAATTATGTGCTAGTATGAGATAGTGATCATGTGATGTTTAGTGGTTTAACATATTATGTAGCATAAGAAATTATGTTCACTTAATGTTAGTTGTTAACTGAAAGAAATTCATCAACTTCAAAAAACTTTTAGATTATTATTTTATATCAAAATTTAAAATTAAAATTAATAAAATTATATGTTTGAGACTTTACTTTAACTAGGAATATATCTCTTGTAACTATTATTTTTACATAGACAAATAGCATTTCATTATCTATGGAAAATTTTTTATGGTTGTAACAATGATTACTGAAAAAGAAGTTAATGTCTTTTTTTACTTTTAATTATTAATCCCTAATTACTAACTTCATGATTTTTCATTTCAATTTTTATATTTGTTTGTTTGTTTTTTATATATCTAATTATCTTATGTTTGTTTTATTCATTATAAGTTTATGAAAAAATTTTAAATATTGAATTGATAATTTCTCTTTTAATTTGAAATCATTCCATCTCTCATTTTATCATTTACCTATATTTTATCTTTTAATATCTATTGATCTATTTGACTGTCTATCTATCTATCTATCTATCTATGCATCCATTTATTCACCCTTCTACTTCCTGACAGATTGACCTATCTATCTGCAAACTAGCCAACATATTTATTTATCCACCCAGCTACTTGCTTAATTACCTATGATTACAACATTTTAAAATTATTATGGGAGACTTTAATGCTAGAATTGGTAAGCAAATGAAAGATGAAAATGCTATAGGTAATTTTGGTTATACTAATAGAAATGAGAGAGGATATAGACTTGTGGAGTTTGCAAAAAAAGAAAAACTTTATATTATGAATTCTTTTTTTGAGAAAAATGTTAAAAAGAAATGGACATGGAAGCATTCAAATGAAGATATAGCAGAATTGAATTATATTTTGACTAACAGAAAATACATATTTCAAGACTGTAATGTTCTTAATAAATTTAACACAGGAAGTAATCATTGATTAGTAACATGTAAGATATGTGTTAATGCAAAACTAGATAGACAAAAATTATTAAAAAATACAATATTTACAGTTGATATTCCTAATCTTCAAAAACATTCTAATGAATTTAAATTAGAACTTACAAATCGGTTTTTAGATTTTGAACATGATTCATATTTGAATGAAATTAATAAGAAAATAACTGAGACACTTTTAAAAACTGCAACAAAGATGTCTGGTAGAAAAAAGCAGCAATTGACCAATAAAATAAAATTTCTACTGAGACTAGAGAATTTATGAAGAAAAGAAGGAATATGAAAATATACAAAAATGATGCTTTAAAAAGGATTGAATACCTCAAATTTTGTAAAATGATGTGGAAAAGAGTTGAAAATGATATAAGAAAGTATAACTGTGAACTAGCAAGGAAAGCTGTAGAAGAGAATAAAAGTCTTAAAAGTGTAAAACAGCATTTTGGTATTGGTAGGAAATGTATATCTGCAATAAGAAAAAAAGATGGAATTATTACTAAAAAGAGAGATGACATCATGAAATGGGTAGAAGACTTTTATCAAGAATTATATAGTAATAAAGAACAAATATCTCCTACATCTATTACATCTTCTGAATTGCCCAGAATTTTAAATGAAGAAGTGAGATATGCAATTAAATGTATGAAGAAAGGAAAGGCTCCAGGTAATGATGGAATTATAATTGATATATTAAAAGAAGCAGGTGAAGAAATAAAACTTTTTTTAGCAAAGTTATATACCAAATATCTACATAATAAAGATGCACCAGATGATTGGAAGAATGCAATATTAATATTTAAGAAAAGTGATAAAGAAGATATTAGAAATTACAGACCTATCAGTCTTTTATCAGTTTTATACAAAATTTTTACCAAGATAATTACAACTCATCTACAGAGAACATCGGATTTCCAACCAAAAGAACAAGCTGGATTTAAAAGTGGTTTTAATACAGTAGATCATATCCAAGTATTGAGAGAAGTTATAGAAAGGACAAATAAATATGAGTTGCCATTATGCTTTGGATTTGTAGATTATGAAAAGGCATTTGATTCTATAAACATTTCTTCAGTGATTAAATCATTGGATTATCAAGGTATAGATCTAGGATACTGTCATATTTTGAAGAATATATATAAAAATGCAACACAACAATTAGATTACATAATGATACTAGGAAAGTCAACAGTGAGAAGAGTGTAAGATAGGGTGACTCCATATCTCCAAAACTTTTTACAGCAGTGCTGCAAGAAGTATATTGTGGATTAAAATGGGAAGTTAAAGGAGTGAAAGTAAACAGATTATTTAAGTCATTTAGATTTTGCAGATGATGTAATTGTTCTTGAAAATAATGCTTTAGAGCTGTAGGAAATGTTGCAGAAGTTATCAGATGAAAGTAGGACAAAAGATAAATGTTAAAAAGACTAAAGTAATGTTCAGTGAATTTTGTCAAAATATGAAAATAAAGATTGATTATGATGAGTTAGAAGAAATTAACAGCTACAAATATCTTGATCAGATTTTTAATACATATGGAAACATAATGGATGAAATTAATCATAGAATTAAACTTGATTGAAATGCTTTTGGTAGAAATAACTTGATACTAAAAGGAAATATGCCTATGTTGTTTGAAAAGGACGGTTTTTAATAAATGTGTTTTACCAGTTCCTACTTATGGATCGGAGACTTGGACACTAATAGAAGAGCAATACAGAGACTTCAGACCACTCAAAGAAGTATAGAGAGATGCATGTTGGGAGTAATAAGAAGAGATCGAAAACGCAATATATGGTAAAATAACAAACAGTTGTTACTGACCTCATTAAAAAAATTAAGAGACTGAAGTGGAGTTGGGCTGAACATATTGCTAGAAGAGATGATAATAGAAGGGCAATTGAAATCTTAACCTGGATTCCAAGAGATTGTAAAAGACCCAGAAAGAGACTACATGTGAGATGGATGGATGAAATAAGAAAGTGTGCAGGGGTGATGGGGAGAAGAGAAGCTAAAGATCAGAGAAGATGAATTGAACTTGGAGAGACCCTCCTGCAGTGGATTGATAATGGTTGATGATGATGACCTATATATTTTCACTTATCATTTTTGATTTACTTTTAATAATCATCATTATACTTAGAAAGGACTTTACAGAGCAAGATTACCATCCTCATTGGCTATATTTACAATTTAAGTTCAACTGCCAACTGAATAAACTTAAAAAATATTTCAGGCAAGCTTAATATATCCCCCAGGGAATTGGCTTTTAGTTAATCTAGATAAATATCTAATTTATGAAGTATTATAACTTTATCTTTCTTATTGCATTATAAAATCCATATAATATAATATCATTTATGTTTTTTATTACTTTTTACAATGCTTTTACAATACAAACCACTATTGACAGTTTTGATTGCCCCAGCACTCTTCTTGAGAACTACTTATATTTCCATTAGGCGCAATCAAAACTGTCAATAATGGATTGTAAAAAAGCATTGTAAAAAGTAATAAGTAATATATATGATATTAATATTATAAACATATAATGTTGGTCATTAAGTGAGTATCTAGTTGTTTTTAGTTATAGAATAAAAACAAGCATGAAAAAGCCTAATGAATATTTATTTAAAAATTGTTTTTACTATCATAGTTAGTTTTTTTTTTCTATGATTTGGTTATATGCCGTATTATTATCATCATCATACGATTTAAATTAAAATTTTAGGTTAAACTTAATATGTTTATTTTGGAGAAATTAAATGTATTATAAATATCTTTTTACATTCTGCATTTCTAAAATCATATAGGATTACAGTGTGGATCTTAACTATGTTAAATTAATACTCTTATTTGAATACCAAATTGACAGGCCGAGCATAACAATTTCGATATTAATTGATCAAACAGATATATATATATGCTAGAATTTATTCAGGAATATTTAATTTGGAATCTTCAATTAGTCAATTTTCATGTTTTTTGTTTTTTTTATGTCTAGATTAAATGTTTACACATAAGTTATATCAAACAGTTGAGAACATATATTACTTTAATTTTATTATATAATTTTTCCGTCATTGTTTTTTAAAAAGTTAAACTTTAATCAAAAATTTGAAAGTCGAAGCACTTATACAGAAATGTTTAGGGATATGGGAAGGATATTGATTATATAAAATATTTAACAAAATTGTTAATTGATATGCAAACACATTAATCTCTTAAATTATAATTCTAAATTATTCACTAGATGTCGCTAATAATATACGGTATTTTAAAAGAACAACGTACTATATTTATTTTTATGAATAATAGAACGTTTGTCACTCGTAAAGTCCTATATGTTAGCTCACCAAAAATGACAGAGTTGAAATGCAATCCACGAATTTTTAATTTTCATTATATTTCAAATAAAAAATGTATTCCCTTATTTTTAAATAAATAGACATGTAATGTTTTCTATAACAACATTGGTTTGTATCAATTTATTCATCATTACTGATCTTCCAAAAGGCAGTTTCTGCATATCAATTCGTCATGTTTTTCAAAATTGTAAAGTTTTATTTTTAAGCACTCAAAATTATTATCTCATTTAGTTCGTCACTCAATGGTTTTATTTTAATACTGCATTTCTGAAAATCACAAAAAAATAATTATTTTTAAATGGCGTATCACTTTATGATTTATGTTTTAAGTATATGCCCATTGGTCCCCTCAATTTCTTTTCCATTTTTTGTATTTTCCTTAATCATTTTTCATTATTCTCTTCAACATTGCTGACCTGTTTTTCAAAATATATTTTATTCTTCAGTTTTTTCATTGTTCAAACTCGTCTTTATATAAATAGGTAACTTTAACGGAACTAAAATATTTTTCTTAGCCTTATTAAAGACAATGTTATGTATTGAAATCATATAATAGATTTGTCAAATAACCATTATGGATTTGGGGACAATTTATATAATTAAAGCTACTAATCTGCTTTTTAATTTCTGCCCAATCATCACCCTTCATTTTCTGTCATTTCCACTCTTAATCCATGCTTTAGGCTTAATAATATTTTTTTTTTTTCCAAACTTCCCACGTTTTTATAATTCTTATTTAGTATCTTAAAGTCATTCTTGGTATATGTAAATAATGACATAGAACGCATGAATGAAACTGTTTTTTTCCAATAATACTTACTCCATTCTTATCATTATCATTTAACATTTCATTAGAAATTTTCTTCCTTCCACCTATTTCTTCTGTAAAAACAGTATTCTTAGAAAAATCTTTTAATTCATATATACATTAATTTGTCCACTAGTTATTTCTTTTTTTAATATTTTTTCTCTCTTCTTTTTCAAAATATTCATTAAAATAATCCAATTTATTCTATGAAATATCTTTTCAAAAGCAATGAAATAAATATGATTTTTTTTCCCTATATATCTCAGTCTATTTTTTCTTATAACATTATCTACATTTTCATCATTTCTAAATCAAAATTACTATTCAGACAACAACAGGAGTAATTCTATTTAAATTACTTTTAACAATATCTTACCTGATTTGAGATTAATACTCTCATATTATTGCATTAGACTTTTTTTTTTTTAAAAAACAAAAAAACAAAACAACAACAATAGAATAATACTTATTGAAAACCTTGTAAAGATTAGCACAATGACAGAATGATGGATTCAAACTAAAAGTCCCTGAATCAAAAATCAACTATCATTCCATTGTTCAAATGGAAAATCCATTATTGTTTAACTAAATTATAAATTAAATTACATAACTAATTATCTCAGCCTTCATATTGTTTCAATAATTCAATTGGAATTTTATCAATATCTGTGCTTTGCCGATTTTAATCTTAAATGTAATTTTTATAATCTATTTTTCCTTATCTACACCACTTTGTTATTTATTACTACAGAAGAGGTATTATTGTTTCTAAAGAAAAAAAATCACTCATATACCCTTTCAATATATCTACCATCTATATTAATAACTTATTTTTGTTTGATTTAATTTTTAATTCATGTTTATCTTGCTTTTTCCACTCAAAGTATTTTTCTATACTATAAATTAAGTCTTACCTATCTTCTCTTTTATCTTCTATTTTCCTTTTTCTAATCACACTTTTACTGCTACCTAATCTGCTGGATGCCAATTTTTTAAATTTTGAGTAAAATTTTCTTCATATTCAAGTTTAGTTTATTAATGCTGTCCCTTCCCTACCCCCTACCCCTTTTTGGCTTATAATTTTTTATACGCTTAAAATTTACCTTTACTTCTACCACTACTACACTATGTTTGTTAACATTTCAGAATAAAATTATTCATTCTTAATACTATTTCTGCATTAATGTTATTCTGGATTAATATATAAATCAATAGAAATGTTTTTTTTTTTATCACCATGCTTTCCATGCTTAAATTCCTTTGTTTATAAAACTATATATTCTTTATTACCATGCTATTTTCCTAATAATAATTGGTCAATCTTTTTTTTTTTAATTCTTCAATATTTTTATTCCTATTTAACACAATATTTCAATCTCCTATTATTGTCATTATTATTATTTTATAACTATTTTTGTATTCACTTTCAATTATTTTTTCATATGTTTTAATTTTTATTTTTTCTCATTATATTTTCTAATTGACTTGTGCACCTGCATAATCACCATGTTCTCAAAATAGCTTTCAGTTTTATTTATCACTTACAATAATGACACTTATAAAACTATCACTTTCTCTTTTTCCTAAGATTATATCTAATTCATTATATCTCCTTTGACATCAAAACAATAATTAAAAAAGCAGTATCAACAATACCTTTTAAAAGCTCCATGAATAGATACATTATTTTCACTACTGGAATTTAAAAGATTAGAAAGAATTTGTCACTGAAGGAAGTAAGCTATGATAGAGATTTGCTTATATAATAAAGTAAATTTGTTTACCTTTAAAAGGTATATGGTATTTGCTTCTGAAAGCATTGTGTAAGCTGGATTCACATGATATCTTTTTGGTTTGGCCAAAGAATAAAAGCAACTACAATTATTAAAAAATGAGATGGATGACAAAATACATAAACACTATCAGATTTATACAACTATGTAAAAAACCTTCATTGCTTCCAAAGCATTAAGAGGTTTTTGAATTTCAGACTGATAGCTTAATAGTCCAAAAGAAAGAGAAAAAGATGGCTGCTGAATAAAAGATGCATTAATTTGAAAATAACTAGATCCAAATCCCAAAACTTTTTGTTTAAGGCCACAAAGCAGAAACTGATATGGTGATATAGAAAGGACAGCACTGGTTAGGGAATTAATGAGCATTGATTTCAATAAATGGCAGAACTGGAATAGAATAAATTGAATTGATTCCTCAAAAACATATACATAAGTGTATACTGATAACAGATTTATTTATTTTTATATGTAACTTTTTTTCTCTCTCAACACAAACTGAAGGTATATATAATTTAAATCCATTATCTTTTTAGTGAACAATAAATTTAATTTGTTTAATTAAATGTAAAAAAAGCTTCAGTTCAACATTTTTGTTATTATTACTATTTTTGCTGATAGAGGTAGTTATTATTATTGTTGTCATTAGATATTATAAAATATTGTCAATTTCTAGTGATTATTATTTTATTTTCAACCCTTGTTTAATCCACTTCAGATAAAGATTAAAATCTAGTTCTCCATCCATAGTGTTTTTTTCCACCATCATTTTCCCAAACTTTCCCATTATATCAATCTATCTTACATAGGTTACAAGATTTAACTGCTTACCTGTTATCATCTCTTCTAGCAATATATCCAACTTAGGTTCATTCCAGTCTCTTAATTTTTTCAACGATATTCATTTATTTTTTTACTTAAATATTTTGCTTTCAACTCATTATTATTTCCAACTTACCTCTCCAGTTTTTGTCTCCGTATTGCTCTTCTGTTAAGTGTCCAAGTTTCAGATTTATAAATAAAAACTGATAAACATTTTATCCAAGTTTAATTGTATGATTAATTATATCTATTATGTTTTGTAAATGTCAACTTTTTTAATTCATGATTATCAATCTTTATTTTTCTTCTTCTGAGAAACCCATTGAACATTGCTTTAGTCTTTTTGTCCTATTTTCTTCCTTTCATCTGATAACTCTTGCAACATTTTCTGAAGCCCTGAAGTATTATTTGCAAAAACAGTCACATCATATGCAAAATGTAGATTATTTAAATAATATTATGTATTTTTATTCCCTTTCCATTTTAGTCCATAAAATATTTCTTATAAAATTGCCATAAAATTTTTGGAAGATATGGAATCATCCTGTTACATACCCTTATGAATGTTAGTCTTTTTAGTATTGCTATGGAATCTAATCATTGTTATTATATTTTGATAAATATTTGTCAGAATATGACAATATCTTGAATCTACAACTTGATATTCCAAAATAATCTACATGTCCAAGGTAAAATGGTAACTTATAATCACTGTTTTTATCTATAACTTTTTTCAATTCTCGCATGTGATCTATTATACTAAACCACTTGTAAACATGCTTACTCTTTGGATTGATTTGAATCCAAAGTTTGCTTTGTCTGAGTTGTAATTATTTTGGTAAAGATAATATACAAAACCAATTGATAGAAGACTGATAGTTATATCATTTCTAATATTTTCTTTATCACTTTTATTAAATATCAGTAATACTGACATGTTCTTCCAAATTTTTGATACATTTTTATCATTTAGATTTTTGATGAATAGTTTTACCAACACTTTTTCTTATTTCTTTGCAAACTTTTTTAAAGATATCATTGATAATTCCATTACTTTCTGAAACTTTCCCCCTCTTTATAGACTAATGCTTGACAATTCAGATAGTATATTAATTGCAGGTGTTACTTTTTTTTTTGTGGCACTCTTCCAACACACTTTATAATATTCTATTTTTTTTTCATAAAAGTTTCATTATGTTTTTGAAACTTTTATTCTTTCAATAATTTTCCTTGCCAATTCTTATATCATCATTGATTCTTTTCATACCCTTTTATAGAATTCTAGATATTAATTTTTTTTAATGGATTATTTTTAAATACTTTCATATTACTTTCTTTTAACATCCTTTTTCTTGTTTCTATTGAAAACTTAATAATGAATTTCTGTATTTACTAGCTATCTTTAATGCAGTTTTAAGAAGTATATATTAATTTATTTTTAATCGTAGTCACGTCTGAACTATTTTCAACTTCTGTTAATATTGTTAAATTAGTAAATTTGTAATGTAATTTTATTGAAATGTTTCTGAAAGTTTAAAAATATCAATTGTTAATACTAATTTCCTTAAGGTTTTATCTCTAGTTTCACATTAATATATATCTTATATCTCACTAATCACAAATATCTTATTAATCAAGGATGACTTCCTGCATTTAATCTATTAAGAACATTACAGACTTCAAACACATATATTATATTAATCAAAATGTAATTCAATTCTGCTGTACTTTCATTTGTTTGCTTCTATGTTCATTTTTGTTTAGTATTTTTCTCAAAGAATGATTTCATAATATGCATTTTTTTTCCTCCCTGAAAAATCCATAAATCTGTGTCTCTGCTCTTTTCTGCCATCATAATTAAATTTATCCACAACACTTTAATCTTTCAGTCATTTTCTAATTGTAGCATTAAAGTCTCCTATGATAATTTAAAATATTATTGGTGTGATTCAAAGTATTTCTATATATGTATATAACTCATCAACTTTTAACAATGAGAATTTGTTGCAGCATAAATCTGAATTATCTGCAATTGACATCTTTTATTAAGTTGAATAATTAGTCTCACTATTATGTCTGATATACTGTCAATCTCCACAGTATTGTTCTTTGACTTTTTATTTATAATAAATCCCATTCCAACTTGTATTCCAATACTTGTCCCTTTATAGTAAAGTACATATCTACTTTTTATATTAATTGCCTTTTTACTTTTTTTTAAAAATAAAATCCAATAACTTCCTATATAATATTGACAGTTTTTTAATTCATGCATCCTTACTTTACTTAAAAGCATTCAGCAGTTGTAGATAGCTATCTAAAGCCATAGTCTGAGTTTGCAATCAGATGATTCTTAGCGCACCATATTTTACCAGGATAATTATTTGTTTAGTTTTTCATTGTAATCATTAATTTTTCATTCTAATGTAAATAATTAAACAAAATTATAGATTGTTTTATTTTTTTAAATACTACAATATATTATGAGCTCAGCATCTGCATGTGTATAATACTCTTATTAACCAGGATGGAAGAATGTCATTTTTCTTTAAATTCAACATATTGGACTCTTTTTATCAGTGGGTTTGGAATTTTAGTTTATAACTAAAAATATTTATTATAAAAAAGTTGTTTTTAAGTGCAAATTTTTCAGCTCTATTATTAAAAAAATCTTTCCATCTCTAAATTTGAACTCCTTGCTGATATTATAGGCATCAGACTTCTCTTTCATTTTTTATGTTTGCGTATTTGATAACAATATTATCTTTTTTTCCTCCTGCCATTTTAATTCACATTGTCATAACCAACATTTTCAATTATTATCAATCCAGTCTGAGATGAAAACCTTATTTTCAGTTATATGTGTAATAAATAGCATCAGCATATCTAAGATCATTAAAAAATTTTCTTCAATCCTAAATGCATATTTGTCTACATACAATTTAGCTTCTCTTATAATATATTTAGAATACAAATTAAACTTGATATGGTAACAATATGAAGTTCTATCACTTTTTTGCTAATATAAAACTATTCTGTTTCACCTTAGTATGTTTTAATTGTAGCTTCTAATACCATATATAGATAATTCATAAGACCAATGTAATGCTTACAATATCTGTATTTTTATTAATTTAACACAATCAAACAGGTAAAAGATTTTGTTATAATCAATATAAAATTTAGACTTATGTCTAGTATTATTTAAAATATATTTGCAATATTTCTAGTTTCTTGAAATTTGCATATACATTTTGCAGGTGTTTTAAAACTCTAGTGTATGCTATATGATTTTCAAAATTATCTTATTTGCATGTGATAAAAGAAATATGGTAAGATAATTTTGACACTTTGCCAAATAGGAATTAAAATTGTATTCTTCCCTCCAATCAAGATCATTAAATAGATTTCCAGATTAATTTGGATAGTAATTTTATTGATTTTTCAATTTCTTGCAAAATGATCTGAAGGCAGATCAAGTCTTATTCCTTGATGTAGAGTCTTTGTTTCTCTGAATCATAGTTGTTATCTAAGTTGTTATTCATATTCAATGTTTTTTCAAATGTTGTTAAAATATTGCTCCTGATCTCTTCTGAATACTTTTTGACATTTCTTATTCAGTTTTGTTAAAAAAATCTGCATATTTCCTAATTTTATCTTTTTTTATTTTCTTTAAAATTACTATTGTTTTTCTTACATCAATTTTAATTTTTCCAATTTTTCTCATCTCATTTAAATTTTTAAACCCATCATCATTTACATCTAAAACTTCTAATTAATTTTGGACATTACTTCTAAAAGCAATAGAGCATACTCCAGAACAGTGAACAAGCTTGTAGCTTTTTCCAGTTTTACTTGACATTTATATGTAAGTTGTTTTCTGGAATGTAATCTATATCTGATCATATTTTTGCTATTAAAACAATTCTTCTATTGTGCTTGAAATGTAATCAGTTTGACTTATTATTTATATATATAATTAACACTTTAGTCCATAAAAATTAGTGGTAATAAAGAAATTGTTAAATTTACAGACGCAAATTGTCATCCCTTGTAATATTTCTGTTTCCAAGTCCATGTTGACTATCAACATTTTCTGTTTTAGATTTCAATCTCCAAACACTAAAAATAGTCAGTCAAATTTGATTTTGTGTTGCTGGGATTTAAATTTGTATTATGTAGTGATGTTGAATGGATGACCTTAAACTTGGATTGATGTCAGATAAACATTTAGATAATTATATCCAATGGTAGTCTTTGCAATATATTTCCCGAGAATAAAAATTACACAATTATTTTTTTAAGAATCTGTGGGAAGAATAACAGATATATCCTTCTGATATAAATTTTTCATTTTCAGGCCATCTTTTTTTATTAACTTATAATATCAATGCATACCTGATTAATTACCATCTAAGTTGTTTTATAATTTCATGATTCAACAATGTTCTTGCAGTTTCAGCTTTTCTGTAAAAGTCTTCCAACCCAACTCACTTACCTACACTAATTGCTAAAGTCAATATATAAATTATCAATTACTATCCTAAACATTTCAAGTTTAGCATAGTTTATATGCATCTTCCAGGTTCCAATGATAATCTTCTCCTTGCAAGTTCAAAAATTTTTTTCCTGCATAATGATATTGACAAATACATATCCAAGATAGACATAATTGAGGAACTTATATTCCAAATGTAGTTTTAGAATTATGATTCATGTAATGTCCTATGACTTTGGAAAGCTGATCTGATATTATGGTTGTATTCCTGGAATGTATGAATATATTATAGCACTTATCATTGTTGCATTTTTTTTATGTTTATTTAAATTTTTCTTAATAATAAATAACTATTCATCAAAAGAGTTTACTATGGATTTTCTCTTTTTCCAGGTCACTAATTTTGGAGAAAACATTTTTGGCTTAAATCCAGTGCTTCTGTCATATTTAGATATGCAAATATTTTCTTGCCTGTGTTTTTTTTTTTTTTTGTGCAGTAATTTAAATTTTGCCTAAGATAATCATCATAAGAATGTCTAAGAATGCCAATTTTTTGCTCTGGTTTTTTATTCTATTATGAATTTAATTGATGTTGTTGATATATATCCAGATTATTTGTAATAAAGTCTTACCATATGGTCATAGTGAAATCAGAAATTTTGTGAGAATAAAATATTATTCACAGCTGTGGTTTCAAACTTTTGCATGCAAATGTTGGTAATCAGGTTGATAGTAATGAATATCCATAGCCATTTTGATTTTATTGGGAGAATTTAGTGTTGCATTGAAAGAATGTTGTTTAAACTACCATTATATTATCAATAGAAAGAGTTACTCTGTTTGTAGGTAATTAATTTCATTAAATTTTTTTATTATAATATACAATACATCACTGGGTACATTTGTAAATAAACTATCTACATCAAAGCTTACTATAACATCAGTTTTCTTATTTTCATATTTTTGATAAATTCCAGAGAGTACTTAGAATCCTTGATTAAGAATTATAAATTTTAATAAGAAATACTGTATTAAAATTTTTATAATTGCAAAATTCCAGAAAGTATTTACAATTCTTGACTAAAGATTAAGAATCTTAAGAAATATTAAAATTTTTATATGCCTAGATTATTTTTTAGGGCAACAACTATGTTTTAATGGAATATGATTTTTATGAATTTCAGATAAGATTTTTTTATATATATAAATATATTGTTAATTTATAAACTTTATTCAAAATTATTGAAATACCTGTATTTTCTGAATAACAATTCTAGTTTGCATTTTTTATATTAGCTTAATATAATGAATTTTTTTATTACATTGTTATAATCTATTGTATCTTTACAACTAAAGCATTGCCTTGGTCAATAAGAAAATGATTCTAGATTTGTCTAATTCGAGTGGTTTATTATATCTCTACATGGGTTTTGTTTAATTTGGATTTCTGGTGTCTTTCAAATATTTTTTAATCTTTTGTGTAAATAAAGAGATATAAAATGATGTGATGGCAAAGTTTAATTTTTTCAAAACAGAAATTTCAGTATGATAGATGTTTAGAACTAAGATTTTTAACTGATGTAATGACTAAATTATTTGATATAGTCATCATCATTTTCAACCATTATTGAATCATTGCAGGATGAAGATCTCTCCAAGTTCCTTTTCTGATTTCTAGCCTCTTTTCTCCACATATTACTTGCACACTTTTTTATTTCATCCATCCATCTCACATGTGGTTTCTTTCTAGATATTTTACAATCTATTGGAATTCCATTTAACATTTCAACTGTCCATCTATTATCATCTCTTCTAATAATATGTCCAGCCCAAATCCAGTCTCTTAACTCATTCAATGTTGTTAGTAACACCTGTTTGTTCTCTCTCCTTGTTATTCCTAGCATGCATCTCTCCATACTTCTTTGAGTGGTCTGAAGTCCCTGTATTGCTCTCTTGTTTAGTGTCCAAATTTCAAATCCGTAAGTAAGGAAACTGATAATACATTTATTTAAAACCTTCCTTTTCATCACATAAGACTATTTTCTTTTAATATTAAATTATTTCTACCAAAAACACTCAAACAAGTTCCATCTGTAGTAATAATCTGTCTAAGATAATTGTAGTTGTTAATTTCTTCTAATTCATCATTATCAATCTTTATTTTCTTCTTTTGACAAAATCCATTGAACATTACTTTAGTATTTTTAATATTTATCTTTAATTCTACTTTTTTATTTTCATCTACTAACTCTTGTAACATTTCCTGAAGTTCTAAAACATTATTTGGAAAAACAACTACATTATCTGCAAATTCTAGATGACTTAAGTAATTTTCATTTACTTTTATTTTCTTATCTTCCTATTTTAATCCATAAGATACTTCTTGTAAAGCTGCTGCATAAAGTTTTGGAGATATGGAGTCTTCTCAATGTTAATATTTTTAGAATTATTATGTAATCTAATTGTTGCTGTTGCATTTTTATATAAATATTCTTCACAATATGATAGTCTCGTGGATCTACACTTTGATGATCCAATGCTTTAATCGCTGAAGAAATGTTTATGAAATCAAATGCATATTCAAAGTTTGCAAATTCAAGGCATGGTGGCAATTCATATTCATTGGTTCCTTTTATAACTTCTCTCAATACTTCGATATAATCCATTATATTAAAATCACTTTTAAATCCAATTTGTTCTTTTGGTTGGTTAAAATCAAAGTTCATTGTAAAAGAGTTGTAATTATTTTAGTAAAAATTTTGTATAAAATTGATAATAGACTTAAAGGTTTGTAATTCTATTATCTTTTTCATCACTTTTTTAAAATATTAATACTGCATTCTTCCAATCATCTGGTATATCTTTATCATTTAGACATTTGTAATAACTTTGCCAAAAAAAAATTATGTTTCTTCATCTGCTTCTTTTAAGATATTGATTGTAATTCCATCATTTTCCTCCTTCTTCATAAATTTAATTGCATATCTCACTTCTTCATTTAAAATCCTGGGCAATTCAGAAGATGTAATAATTGTAGGAGTTAATTTTCTTTATTTTTTATTGCTACATAATTCTTGATAGAATTTTTCCACACATTTCATGATGTTGTTTTTCTTTTTAGTAATAGTTCCATTTTTATTTCTTACTGCAGAAATATCAAAATGCTTTTTTATAATCTTAATAGTTTTATTCACTTCTATAACTTTCCGTACTAGTTCACAATTATACTTTCTTATATCAATTCTTTTACACACCATTTTACAAAATTTGAGATGTTCAATCTTTTTTAATGCAACATTTTTATATAGTTTTATATTTCTTCTTTTCTTCATAAATTGTCTTGCCTCAATAGAAATTTTATTGCTCTTTCTGTATCAGCTATCTTTGTTACAATTTTTATAAATGTATCAGATAACTTTCTACTGATTTCACCCAATTTGAATCATGCTCAAAATCTGTTAATATTTGAAAACGATTTGCAAGTTCTAATTTAAATTCATTGGAATGTTTCTAAAGATTAGGAATTTCCAATCTGAATATTGTTTTCCTTAATAATTTTTGTCTTTTTAGTTTTGCATTAACATGTATCTTACATCTCACTAAACGACGGTCATTTCCTGAGGAAAATTTATTAAGAATGTTATAATCTTGAAATACATATTTCCTGTTAGTCAAAATGGAATCCAATTCTGCTGTAACTTCATTTGAATGCTTCCATGTCTATTTAATATTTTTCTCAAAAAAAGAATTCATAATATAAAGTTTCTTTGCAAACTATATCCTCTCTCATTTCTATCACCATAACCAAATTTACCCACAGTACTTTCATTTTTCAATTGTTTATCAATTCTAGAATTAAAGTATTCCACAACATTTTTAAATTGTTGTTTTGTTTTATCAAAAGCCTTTTGATATTCATATAAAAATCTTCTACTTCATCATCACAATCTGAATTATCTACATTTCATATCTGCTTTTAAGCTGAATAATTAATCTTGTCATTCTGTCTGGTACACCATCAATCTACACAATGTTATTCCAATTTTTATTCACAATGAATCCTAGTCCACTTGTATTTCCAATGTTTGTGCCTTTGTAATATATATATATATATACACACACACTTTTTAAATCACCTCTTCACTTTTTCTTCTAGCTTAACAAAGTTCAATAACGTCTCATTTAATATTAGATAGTAATCTATATAGTATTTTCAATCTCCACAATGTTGTGGACATTGATGGTGCAGATAGAATGGCAAGATTATTTATTCAACTTAATAGCAACATATCAAATGCAGATAACTCAAGTTTATACCCCAACAAGTTCTCATTGTGGCAAAGAAGCAGAGAATTTTTATATCGATATACAAAGGCTTCACTAAACAACATTTTAAAATTATCACGGTAGACTTTAATACTAGAATTGGTAAACAATTGAAAAAATAAAACTGCTGTAGGTAAATTTGGTTATAGTAATAGAAATGAGAAAGGACATAGACTTGTGGAATTTGCAGAAAAAAACTTTATGTTATGAATTCTTTTTTTGAGAAAATTATTAATTGGAAATGAATATAGAAGGATTCAAATGAAGATATATCAGAATTGGATTATATTTTGATTATCAGAAAATATATATTTCAAGTCTGTAATGTTTTTAATAAATTCAACACAGAGAGTGATCATTGATTAGTGAGATATGTCTTAATGCAAAACTAGAAAGATAAAAGTTATTAAGAAAAACAATATGCACAGTAGATATGCTTAATCTTCAAAAACATTCCATTGAATTTAAATTAGAACTTGCACATCATTTTCAAATATTTAGAGATTTTGAACATGATTCAAATTTAAATGAAACCAATATGAAGATAACTGATACCCTTTTAAAAATTACAACAAAAATAACTGGTACAAAAAACAGCAATTGACCAGTAAAATTTCTACTGAAACGAGACAATTTATGAAGAAAAAAAGGTATATAAAAATAATGCATAAAAAAGGATTGAATATCTCAAGTTTTGTAAAATACTGTGAAAAAGAGTTGAGAATAATATAAGTAAGTATAATTGTGAACTAGCAAGAAAAGCTATAGAAAAGAATAAAAATTTCAAGAATGAAAACATCTTAATACTGGTAGGAAATTTATTTCTGCGATAAAAAAAAAACAGGTGGAACTATTACTAAAAGAAAGATATCATGAAATTCATATAGTAATAAAGAACAAAGAAAACTATCTCCTACAACTAATATATCTTCTTGATTGCCTAGGACTTAAAATGAAGAAGTGGGATATATAATTAAATTTATGAAAAAAGAAAAGCTCCAAGTAATGATGGAATTACAATCAATATCTTAAAAGAAATAGGTAAAGAAATGGAATTTTTTTTGGAAGATGATTGGAATAATGCAATATTAATATTTAAAAAAAAGATGATATTAAAAAACTACAGACCTATCAGTCTTTTATTAGTTCTATACAAAATTTTAACCAAAATAGTTATAACTCATCTACAGTGAACTGCAGATTTTAACTAACCTAAAGAACAACCTAGATTTAAATGTGGTTTTATTACAGTATATCTTATACAAGTATTGAGAGAAGTTATAGAAAGGACCAATGAATGTGAGTTGCCACCATGCTTTGGATTTGTAGATTATAAAAAGGTATTTGATTCTATAAACATTTTTTCAGTGATTAAAGCATTGGATTATCAAAGTGTAGACCCAGGATATTAGATGCCCTGAGGAATATTTATAAAAATTCAACAGTAACAACTAGGTAACATAATGATATTAGGATAATTAAGATTGAGAAGGGTGAATAACAGGGTGGCTCCATATGTCCAAAACTTTTTACACAAATTTTGCAATAAGTATTTTATGGATTAAACTGGGAAGCTAAGGAACTAAAAGTAAATGGAGATTATTAGTTATCTAAATTTTGCAGACAATGTTGTTTTTGCAAATAATACTTTGGAACTATGTAATATGTATTCTTACCCAATTGTATCATTTGTAAACATATATTATTTGTTTTAATAAAGTTATTTTAGAATACTTTAGAACTTCAGTAAATATTACAAGAGTTAGCAGATGAAAGTAAGAAAGTAGAATTAAAGATAAATGTTAAAAAGACCAAAATAATGTTCAATAGGTTTTATTAAAAGAAAAAATAAAGATTGATAATGATGAGTTAGAAGAAATTATTACTACAGATAAAAATATAATAGAGTGCTTTTTAATAGAAATAACTTAATATTAAAAGGGAATATGTTTATGTATTTGAAGAGGAAGATTTTTAATAAATGGGTTTTACCAATTCTTACTTATGGATTTGAGATTTGGACACTTAACAGAAGAGCAATACAGTGACTTCAAAACACTCAAAGAAGTATGGAGGGATGCATGTTAAGAATAACAAGAAGAGATCAAAAATGAAATATATGTGAGAAAACAAACATGTGTTACTGATATCATTGAAAGAATTAAGAGACTGGAATTGGGCTAGACTTATTGCTAGAAGAGATAATAGATGGATAGTTGAAATCTTAAACTGGAATCTAAGAGATTACATTTGAAATGGATAAATGAAATAAAGAAGGTGCTAGGATAATGAGAGAAGAGTGGCTAGAGATCAGAAAATGTGAATTGAACTTGGAGAGACCTTCATCCTGCAGTGGATTGATAATAATGACGATATAGTAATTTGTACTATGTCCTAAAAGAATTATATAATATAGTAAATTTTCTGTTTAGAAAGTGTGTGATAGAGTAAACGTTTCAAGTACTGTATATCTAAAAAAGATAATACATGCAGAAAAAAAAATGTAATTATTCCACATGTATATGTTTAATTGAAAAACAGATAACTCCTACATCTGTTATATTTTGCTCAAGATCCTTAGGTAATAGAGCGAATAAGAATAATAGTTCACACTTTGTGATTTACAATTTTGTATAGGATTGTAAATCTTTCATAAATAATAATTTTAAAATATATACTCTTACATATATATGTTTAACAATATGTATGTCTGTTAAAATTTAAAAATTAATATGGGATACACATTTTTAATAATTAATAAAAATAGAAATTGCTTTTGTATTTAAAATCAAAACAAAAATGTTTTTAGAAGTTATTTTCTTTTTGGTGTGAAAGTTTTTCTTAATGTCTTTTATTATCAGATGACTAAACTAACAGGTTTTTTCTTTTTTTTTTTAAAAAAAAAAATAGAGAAAAACTAAATTTACTATAATACTATATATAATAGACTGCATACAATAGAATTTTTTTTATTCATTATAGATGTAAATAGAGCCTTATAGACAATGATACAAAATTTACAATTTTAAAAAATGACGAAAGCAATTTTGTTTATTTCAACTCGTGTTCTTTTCCTTCTTCTCTTCCAACTTTAGAAGTGAGATTTTTTTAATATTATAAATTAGGTAAAAATATTGTGCTTAAATAATTTAATGAATGTAAATTAAGTATGCATATTTAAGTAGTTTAATTATATATACTAAAATGATGTACTGTATGTGCACTCTTTTTACATGAAGTACAAGTGTTGAGAGTGAAAATATCTAACTACTATACAGACAAGATTAAAATCTGATACAAATTCATGTCTGTAACTTAATGAATAATATTTCTGTAGTATAATTTTCATTACATTATTTCCACCCAAAGTAGGGACTGCTTTCTATCGACTTTTAACACATTGTGAAAAGGTGTAATCATAAATGTATGACCAAAAACATGTGAAAAAGATATATGATCCCCAAGATGAACATTTTGTGCTAAACCAGCACTCATCAGGTGGTCCAATCACATTCTCTTACACATATCTTTATCACTGTTCATTATAAATAGATAGAAAATTTCTACAGTTTAATTGATGTGTCAAACTTTCTGTCCTCACAACCATTTAATGGAAGTATATTAATAATTTTTATTTATAATTCTTTAGATTAGAGATTAATCACTTAATGAATAATATTTCTGTAGTATAATTTTCATTGCACCATTCTCACATAAGATAGAGACTGATTTCTATCCACTTTTATGTTGCATCCTGTTGATCATACATCTTTTTCACATCTTTGATCATATGTTTATGATAACACCCCTGCACAAGGTGTTAAAATTGGATAGAAATTAGTCCACACTTTGCGTGAGAATGGTGTACTAAAGAATTATTATTCATTAAGTGGATGAATAATTAATAAAAATTATTAATCATATGTGTAATTGCGAAGCAAAAAAAAAAAGGGTCACAGTTTGTTTAAAGGGAATTCATAAAGGAGATAAGTTTAGACAATGTTAGCTGTGAGAATAAAATTTTAATCATTATATATAATAATAAATATATATATAATATATAAAATAAAGCTTCATTGATATTGGCCCAAATTTAATACACTAAAAGCAGAAACACTAAGTATTTAATTTAATAACTTTGTGAATGATAAGTCTTTATATTATATTATAAAATATATGTGAAATATGGAAATGTGATGAAAGTAAAAATTTCTCTGACTGTTACACAAACAAAATTAGAAATTGCACAGAAATTCTGTATCTGTCAATCAAACAAGATGAATCTCAATTTGCTTGAAATCCCAAGAGCTTATAGCAGAGACAATTTTATACAACGCTAACTGTGAGATAAAATTTTAATTATTATAAATGTAAATAAAGATTCATTGAAATTGATCCAAATTTAATGCTCTCCAGATAGAATCACTAAGTATTCATTTTAATGAATATTTAAAAGGTTTGTGATATGTAATATTGGATTTTTAACGTTGTTTGGATGGCAGTCAGAGAAATTTTCACACTCAATAAATGTATATATTTCAAATCATGTATTTTCTAATATTACTTATTACAAAGACTTTAAAAATATTTGTATCACTATTAAAATAAATATTTAGAGATTCTGATTTGGGAATATTAAATGTGAGACAATTTTAATGAGACTTTCTTTAAATTTAGAATGAGTAAAAATTAATTCTTACTGTTAGTATTATCTGAACTTGTCTTCTGTATAAGTTATTTGGACTCTAGCAAAGTGAAACTCATTTGTTTAATTGATAGTTAGACACATAAGTTTATATATTTTTAATATTGGTAGAACAATCAAGAGAAATTTTCACTCCTGATATATTTAAATAGTAGACAGATGACAACTGCAAAAATATAGTTATTAAAAGTAACATTAAATTGATTAAGCACATGTATTAGAACAATAAGTAATTTAAATGTGAACTAAAATATTAAAATTCTGTTTGGTTTACAATTTATTATTATTATTATTTGAATAGCAGATAGTTGAATCAGCAGATTTTGGTATTGGATGAATTGCTCCATTGCTTCAATCATTAATCAAGGTTTAAAGTTTATGTCTGGGCTACATGATAATATGTTGCACAATTGAGTTTTTATTGACAAAATCATTTAAATCTATGAATTCTGATGATAAATAATAATAAAGACAGAAAAACCGAAATTAGAAATGACATTTAAATATGAAAATTAAAACTTATATTCAGCATTTCAATATTCGAAATACAATACCTTGCTTAACAGGATGTAAAAAAAAAACAACAAATTTTGTTGACCATTCCTTCTTTTTAATTGAAAAAATAAAAATACATATAGAATTAGTTGGTTTTAATGATGTAAATTATTTGTTTAAAGCTTATAAGAAGCATGAAACATTGTTAAATTATCTAAAAGTGATACTTTCATTTAAAACATTTCATTCGCATTTTAATTCACAAAAATCAAATTACTTCTTTCTCTATTCTCATTCCATGGCACTGGTCATTTCACAATTATTAGATCAGATTTTCACTTTTTTTTTTCCCCCATATGTCATAGCATCTGCCGGGACGCGAACCCACACCCGTCTGCAACCAACTACTTTTCAATTTGTTGTATTATCTAATTCTTTGACAAAACTTACTGCTCTGCTATATTGGGATGATAGCCTTAAGGTTTAATTTTTTTTTTTTAAGGCATTCACTGTTGATTTACAAACAATAATTTCATTCTCCATTAGTCTGTACACATTACAATAAATTACTTTTACATTGTGCAATTATAGGATTTTTAAAAAAATTGATTGAATTTTATATTATCATTAGGTTAATATGGTAAAAGAAATCAGTTACAAATCTGATAAACTGACCAATAGGAGTGAACAATTGCTGCATCTCAACTTGATACATTTTCTTTTTTAAAAAAATAATTTCAAATCAAATTTATATAAGGCTGAAAAGAATGATAAAAACAATACCAGATAAATAAATAATCACATCTTGACAATTTTTATTTTTTGAATAGAATCTTAATGAACAGTTGGTCATTTAAGATAATTATTTCTTTTAATGTTTCTTCCTTTTTAAATCTTTTTATGTCAATCCTCCTGTTGCAGACACTTCAAATCTAAAGCAATAGAGTGCAATATGTCAGAACAATCAAATGTTTAGTCTCCATAATTTCTATACGCACAATGTAAAAATTAGTCAAAAAATATATGTTCAGTAGTGTGTCACATCACATCTCACTGTCTTAATAATCAAATTTAAAAATAAGAATAATCATATTTTTGAATGAATAAATGTTCGTTTTAAAACTTTTCCAATTATAGTGTTGGTAATAAATCTATGTTTTGTTATTTAAGTGTAAGGGAATTCTGTAATAAATAAAACAAAAATAAATCACAAATGATTAAATATAAAGGAATAAGAATGGCAAATATATAAGTAGAGTTAATTTACTCAGATAAAAAAAAATCAATGGTAAAATATCATGGGAATATGTGGGTGTGTCTATGTGAAAACATAGATATATTACAAGTGATGATAAATTCAATTAGAGATAACCAAGTAGCATTGCTTTGTTCATATTATTTGGTTTCTAAGTTACTCAATTTGCTAATCAGTATGTTAATTAATTTTAGTACAAATAAAATACTATAATCTTATAACATTCTCTACAAATTATCTTCTAGAAAGTGCAATGAAAAATAAAATCTTAAATTTATGTACAGTACTTGTTAATTTAATATTAATTAACTAGAATACAAATGTACTCTTCTGGAACTTCTATAATACATATATTTAAGATTTTGTACAGAGTTTTCATGTTCTATGTGGTATATATTAATGATAGTGAAAACAAGATAATATTAATATATGTATCTATAAAAATGTTTTTATTAAAAAATAATCTTTGGACATAATTGTTGAAAGACTTGTGATAGTGGTAGTTTACTCATAATTAAATGTTGGATTATTTTCATTATTTAATTAGAATTCATAAATGTTTTAGAAAAATTCAATCCTTTGTTTATACTTTTTTAAATACATTAAACAATATAACATTTAAGTTAGTAAAGAATACAATATTTTAAGTGATATTTTCATCTCTTTTTTAGGTGTTGTTGGTTTGACCAGTCAAAGCTAGCAAAGGAATTGAATTTGTGACCTAAATACTGAATTTAATAAGTGATGCTCTAACCAAATTGAATATTTTAATAAAGTTGATTATCTTAAATTGAATATTCATTAATCTGAAGGTCAATTAACCTAAAGGTTCAATTCCTGTGCTGTCACTGGTCAGATCCACAATATCTAAAAAAAAACATAAGAATATGATTCAAAATATTGCGTAAGTGTAAATCAAATTTGACTATTTCTATAAAACATTCAATATTTTCAGTTAAATAATGGAACAGTTCAACATATAACTACAAATATAAATACATATACTATTATATATTTTGTAAATCAAGACAGATGATGTGCTTTTTTATAAAATAGAAATAATCATCATCTTTAGGTTGTGATATTTTGCATATTTTTATTATTTTAAAATGCAAATATGATAATAATAAAAATCTCACATTCTGGTCAAAATGTAAACAAAGTAAGACTATATTAATTTGTTATCTGAATTCAATATACTTTTAATAGTAGACATATACAAAATGTCAAAGATTAGAATACTTCTCAGTTTGACAGTTTTACCTAAATATACTTATACTTTTTTTAATGTATTTTTTAATACAATATTTTTGCCTACAATAAAAAAAAAGTTCTCAAGTTGAATGTCAATGGATAATGAGGAATTTTGTGATTGGTTAATATAAAATCCCCAAAATATGCTTAAATGATTTATTTAAAGACAAGACTTTTCTGGTCTGGTTTAGGTGAGATAAAATCTTTGAATCTGCTTTTACACAGATTACTTAATTTCAATTGGAAAAGTTGCAAATATTTTATTCTGTGAAAAAGATAAATTGTGCAATAACTGATCATAATGGATGTAATATACTTTTTAAAATTCTAATCTAATTTTATAAAACAATTAAATATATAAAACTGGGTTATTAAAAAATTTTCATCATTATACCAAATTTTGATGATCTTTAAAAAGAAAAATAGCATTTAAATTGAAAAAAAAAAAAGTCAAAAGTTTGTTTAAAAAACACAAAAAAGAGAAATTGTCATCAATGTAAAGTTATTTTTTAAAAAAGATGTTGAGCAGTATATATTTATACAGCTTCTAGAGAACCAAAGTCAAAACCATAATATAAGTAAAATATGCATTTTAGATATCTTCATGTTGTGCCATTACTTTTCATATAAAAGTTTGTAGGCCAAGAATCAAAGATTTTACTTACAGCTGAAATCATATCATACGAGGGCACCACCAGTAAATAACCTGGAGCCACGAAATTAGAAAAATCTTATATCGCGTCTGTTAATTTTTATACATATGACAGATTCAGCTAATCTCCCTTGCAATCCCTTTTTTCTTTATATATATGCGTGTATACGCTACGGTCATATGTTTTATTATTACATACAAACGCTAAAGAAATAAACGCGAACACTTACATATGTTTCAAATAATAAAAAGTTTTATTATAAAATCCCTTTTTTTATACCTTTCTTTTATTCAAGACTATTGATGGAAACTAATCATTTATAATTACCCCCTCTACCTCCCTCTTTTCTATAGACTTAACCCAACTAACATTATCGTTCTTTTTCTTTTTTTTTATAAATAAAAAAAAACAACAACACAGGTGAAGAGTAATATATTTTTCATTCTCGAAGGAACATGCACTTTTACTTATATATATAAGCGTCCCAGACTGGTACGAATCTTGACCAGTGCAGAGGCTAAGCGGCTTACTATTAGGAGACAGTAATTACTCTGAACCCCTACCCTCTCTTTCAATATTTACCCCACTCTTAAACTTTTCATTTGCTTTCTTAAATCATTTCTATTTTTAATCTCCCCTATAGTCTTGAATCCTATCTAAAGCTAGTTGAAAACCCTCTTTAAAGAAAAATTCAAATACAAATAAAAATAAATTACGAATTTCAAATAAAATTAATTGGACAAAGTAAACATAAGCATTATAAATATATGCATATAAAAAAACTTTCTATTGTCGCAACTTATAGTTCGTGGCTGATTAAATATAATCCCAATTAGAGGTGTTTTTAAATTTAGCAATCAATAGTTCAAGCAAAAAGCAAAGTTTATATTAACCTGATCGATCAGTGTCCATATGCATTCCTTGGGATCCTTTGGGAGTTGATTCACTATAACGAATTTTGTCCATCCGGCTAACTTCGCTTTCTCTTCGGTGGCTTCTCGGTGATGAAATCCAGGATTCGGCTAGTGCTCCAGCTGGTGGGCGGATTTTAATTGTTTAGCCTTCTAACATTTTTATTTTTCAAAAATAGCTCTCTTCTGTTATAAAAAATTAATAATTAATTCCTAAACAATAGGTTTGTCTCTTATTTATAGATTTTTTTCCATTGTCCTTTTATTTGATCACGTTCCCAGTCAGTGATTGCATTTCTTTAATTTTTTTTTTTAGTTTTTTAACACCAGCTAACTAGAAGCCACAACAATAGAATTAATTATAATTCTTTTCTCTCTTTCCCCCACCTTTTCAGATCAGAAAATTTAATTATGAAATTGTTTTAAAAAAGCAAAAATTTCTTTAATTAATATCACTTTCGATGTAATCTCAATCCAATTAAAAAAAATAACTAATCTACCATTTTGTCCTTTTTTTTTCTTTCTATTCTGTTCTTTTAAAATCCCATTAAAAATAAAACAATAAATAATGCCAAAAATCCACTATATATATATAAAAACTAATAAATAATACTGCAAAAAAAACTTTCTATATACACAGCATTTATTTATTATTATATGCCTAATTTATATGTGTATGTACATGATTTTTACATATATAAAGAATATAACATGAGCCACTTGAAATTATCGGCTCATTGCATCTCTTCCGGAAAAAAAAATGTAAAAAAAAACTTTAATTACTCCCTCTTTTACAAGGCTTCAAACACCTTGCATTATAAGTCCCTTTTCTTCCCCTTTTTCCTAACACTACAAATGCATTAGGTCCGCATTTTTGAACAATTTTGTATGGACCTTCAAACAAAGGAAAAAATTTCTTATATTGCTTCTCACTCATCCGGCTCACTGGCTGAGTTTTGACATAAACCCATTCTCCTATCTCAAAACACCTTGGAGATACATTCCCTTTTTTTCTCTGTTCAGCTTGTTCTATAGCATGACGTCGATCATTTTCCACATTAACTATTCCCTTTTCTGAAGGTACCAGATACTTGAGAAGAGACAGCTCGATCCGGCCATAATGTAGTCTTTCAGGGGCCAGGCCGGTGGACTCATGGTAAGTACAATTTATAATTTTGATCATTCATGGAAGTACATTAAACCACTGCTTATGGTTTCCTTTCAAATGAACCCGAAATAAACACCCCAATTCTTTCATAACCCTTTCACAAGGGTTAGATTGAGGGTTTCTAATGGAGGTTAAAACATGTTGTATCTTCTCCTGCTGAAGCCAATTTTTCCACTCATTGGCCATAAAAGGAGTACCATGATCGCTCAAAACTGCGCTAGGTTTGCCCACCTATATAAACTGTTTGTCTCTTAGTGCAGTGATCGATGATTTTGTGTCAGCTTTACGCAAAGGATATGCTTGTACTAACTTCGAAAAAACATCATATGTCACTAAAAATATACCTGTATTGATGAAATGAAGGCAAAGGACCATAGAAATCGATGGCCAATAACTCATTTGGGTTTTTCAGTATAATAGGAGTAAGTATTCCTGCATAATTCTTATTCGCAGGTTTATTTTGTTGACATTCGTGGCATTTCTGTATCATGTCCACAACAGACTGGTACATATTTGGCCAATAGTACCATCTTTGCATGAGTTTATTTATCTTAAGCAACCCATAATGTCCGTAGATCCTATGTACATAATTTATCAAGTGTTCCCTTAAGGTCTGAGGTATAACTATTTTCCAGCAATCTATTCCTTGCTTGACCTGAAACATCAGTGTCCCGTTCATCATTCTATATCGATGTAATTTATTATTACCTCGTACATGGTTGCCTGTCTGTTTGATATTATTCCAGCCTTGTATTAGTTTTTTGCATGTAAAATCAGAGGCCTGAAAAAACCTTATTCTCTTCATATCCCTTTGCATTGCTTTATTGGAATCCATCACGAGTGGGGTTAATCGGACTCCCTCTAGTGTTAGGTTCTGACCTTTGTCTGGAGCCAGATTTCTACTCAGTATATCGGGCACTATATTTTCTTTTACTGAGCAATGTACTACCCGGTAATTGAACCTTTGAAGATATAAAGCCCACCTTATAAGTCTATCGTTTGTTAAATAACACTTGTTAATAAACTCCAAACTTTTATGATCTGTAATAATGATAATCTCTGATCCTAGTAGTAAATGTTTGAGTTTGTTTAATGCCCAAATTATGGCCAGCGCCTCACTTTCAGTAGCTGTATAATTGCTTTCTGCTTGATTTAGAGTTCTACTTAAAAAATATAGAACTTCCAGTTTTTTTCTTCATTTTCTTGAAATAGAACGCCCCCAACCCGAGTTTACTGCTGTCTGTTTGTAGCATAAAAGATTTTTTAAAATCAGGATAAGCGAGTGTAACAACCTTTAGAAAGTTTTCTTTAATCGTTTTGAACACTTCACATTGTTTTTCATTCCACTCCCATCGACTTCCTTTTCTAAGCAGTTGTATTAGCGCTACCGTGTCTCCAGAAAAATTCTCATAGAATCTCTGATAAAAGTTACATATGCCGAGAAATGTTATTTGTTTCCTATTCTTAGGTTGAGGAAAATTGTTTATTGCTTCAATTTTATCAGGATGTGGACTTACACCTTGTGCGTAAACAAGATGACCTAAAAATAAAATTTCTTTTTGTAAAATGTTCCTTTTTTTAAAATTGATCGTAATGTTTTTCTTTTGACACTCCTGTAAAAACACAGATAAATTTTCTAAATGCTCTTGAGATGAACGTGAAGCTATTACAACATCGTCCATATAATACAATAAACTGTTTCACCCTGTCCGATAATACCTGATCTAAACAGTGTAACAAACCGGATCCACTATTTACCAGCCCGAATGGCACACATTGAAACACATATGTATATCCCTCATATCTAAATGCGGGGTACTTTTGATCTTCTCTATGAAGTGGCATCTGCCAGTAACTCGAAGTTAAGTCGAAAGACAAGAAGTATTTCTTTTCATGAAATTTTAACAATAAATCTGTTATACGAGGTGGTACATCTCTGTCTGGTATAGTAATAGCGTTTAACTGTCACGCGTCTAAACATACCCTCATGGAGCCGTCTTTTTTTTTACAATTACCAGAGGGTTTATATAAGGAGACTGTTGTTTTCTTATGATTCCCCACTGTTCCATCTGTTGTATTTGACTGTCTACTTTGGTTTTATGTTTAACTGGAATAGGGTATGATCTCCCCTGAAACTGAGTCTCCTCTTTTACTCTTATCTGGTGTAGATATCTCTTTATAATGCCAGGGTTCGTAGCAAATACTTGTTTGTGCTGCTGTAATATTTCTCTTAGTCTGTTTTCCCAGTTATTATTTTTCTCCAACTTGCTTACTTTGTTCTCTATTTCCTCATAACTGTCCTCTACTATCACATGTGCTACTTTATTACTTTGACTACTTCTTTCACTAAATGGAATTATTTCATTTTTTATTATTGCTATTTTTTTATAGTAATTAATTTTGGTGCCAGTTCGATGCATAAAGTCTGACCCCAGTATCATATCTTCTATTAAATTTGTCATCGATACTAGCGTGTGTTGTATTCTTTGTTTTTCCACCTGTATTTCTCCATATACCTGCATGGTGTCGAGCCTAACTCTTTTAGCATTTGCCATCGTTATTTCTGATTTTTTTTTAGAGGTAATATGTGTAATTTCCCTTCCTGATTCTTAATTTGGTTTAATATTTCATTCGAGATTATAGAGACTTGGCTACCTGAATCTAACAACGCTTTCACTTGAATTCCCTGCACTTTTACTGTGATCACTGGGCATGTTTGGTCAGCCATTATCTGTACTCTTTCTTCCTCTATTACTACATTTAACACTTTGGGTTTTGTTTCTTCTTGATCACCTTGTTCCTCTATTCGAAGTGCTTACAATACCTCCTCCAATCCTTTACGGATACAGGTCGTTAGCCTATCCTGTATTTTTTTTGGCATGTTTCTCTTTACTATACTCATCATCTGATATTCCAAGATTGGGTATTCGATTACCTTTCTTAACTTCGTTATTTGTTTCATAAAAAACTGTGTATATATCCCCTCCTCTTTCGTATATTTTTCTCTTTCTACATCTCTTTGCAGTTTTTCTTGCCTTTCTATGTTCCAAAATCTACACATTAACGCTTTAATGTATTTTTTAAAATTGTCCAGCCTCTCATATATATAGCTCTCCACCAATCTTGTGCTACGCCTACCAAATAGTTACTTGCTATTATTATTTTTCCTTTCTCTCCTACTTTGTATATTTTGAAACAGTCTTCTAGGCTCTCTATGTGTTCAAATAAAGTCTCCTCTTCTTTTCCTTCGAAAATTTTTATTTCTATTGTCTCGCATTTTTTTTTAATATTTATTGTGTAAACAAAATTACTTCATATAGTGTAAAACCCTCCCCCAACCATGACACCAACTCTGTGATCTCATCTAAAAAACCAACCTCACTTATCTCACAACTCCTATCTCCGGTCGTTTATTATTTTAGTAAGGCCCAAAACATTGGGTATGCCATTTTCTATCTTTTCTCTAGCCTACCCCTCTGTGCCATTACTTTTCGTATAAAAGTTTGTAGGCCAAGAATCAAAGATTTTACTTACAGCTGAAATCATATCATAAGAGGGCGCCACCAGTAAATCACCTGGAGCCACGAAATTAGAAGAATCTTATATCGTGGCTGTTAATTTTTATACATATGACAGATTCAGCTAATCTCCCTTGCAATCCCTTTTTTCTTTATATATATGCGTGTATACGCTATGGTCATATGTTTTATTATTACATACAAACGCTAAAGAAATAAAGGCGAACACTTACATATGTTTCAAATAATAAAAAGTTTTATTATAAAATCCCTTTTTTTTACACCTTTCTTTTATTCAAGACTATTGATGGAAACCAATCATTTATAATTACCCTCTCTACCTCCCTCTTTTCTATAGACTTAACCCAACTAACATTATCGTTCTTTTTCTTTTTTTTTATAAAAAAAAAAAAAAAACAACACAGGTGAAGAGTAATATATTTTTCATTCTCGAAGGAACATGCGCTTTTACTTATATATATAAGCGTCCCAGATGGGTACGAATCTTGACCAGTGCAGAGGCTAAGCGGCTTACTATTAGGAGACAGTAATTACTCTGAACCCCTACCCTCTCTTTCAATATTTACCCCACTCTTAAACTTTTCATTTGCTTTCTTAAATCATTTCTATTTTTAATCTCCCCTATAGTCTTGAATCCTATCTAAAGCTAGTTGAAAACCCTCTTTAAAGAAAAATTCAAATACAAATAAAAATAAATTACGAATTTCAAATAAAATTAATTGGACAAAGTAAGCATAAGCATTATAAATATATGCATATAGAAAAACTTTCTATTGTCGCAACTTATACTTCGTGGCTGATTAAATATAATCCCAATTAGAGGTTTTTAAATTTAGCAATCAATAGTTCAAGCAAAAAGCAAAGTTTATATTAACCTGATCGATCAGTGTCCATACGCGTTCCTTGGGATCCTTTGGGAGCTAATTCACTATAATGAATTTTGTCCATCCGGCTAACTTCGCTTTCTCTTCGGTGGTTTCTTGGTGATGAAATCCAGGATTCAGCTAGTGCCTCGGCTGGTGGATGGATTTTAATTGTTTAGCCTTCTAACATTTTTATTTTTCAAAAATAGCTCTTTTCTGTTATAAAAAATTAATAATTAATTCCTAAACAATAGGTTTGTCTCTTATTTATAGATTTTTTTCCATTGTCCTTTTATCTGATCACATTCCCAGTCAGTGATTGCATTTCTTTAATTTTTTTTTTTAGTTTTTTAACACCAGCTAACTAGAAGCCACGACAATAGAATTAATTATAATTCTTTTCTCTCTTTCCCCCACCTTTTCAGATTAGAAAATTTAATTATGAAATTGTTTTAAAAAAGCAAAAATTTCTTTAATTAATATCACTTTCGATGTAATCTCAATCCAATTAAAAAAAATTACTAATCTACCATTTTGTCCTTTTTTTTTTCTTTCTATTCTGTTCTTTTAAAATCCCATTAAATATAAAACAATAAATAATGCCAAAACCCCACTATATATATAAAAAAACTAATAAATAATACTGCAAAAAAAAACTTTCTATATACACAGCATTTATTTATTATTATATGCCTAATATATATGTGTATTACATGATTTTTACATATATAAAGAATATAACATGAGCCG